>WEIS01057153.1:0-11417 GCA_013389965.1 Todus mexicanus | reverse complement strand
GGGGGGGAATAACTGTTTCTCTGAAAATACCAGCAGCATTGGGTCCTGTAGGTGAGAAAAGTAGAGGAAGACCTTATTTGCGGGTGGGATTTTGTGTGGGCTAAGCACCAACTCTTCAACATCTTTTGTGGATGGATCCAGCTCAACTGATCTGAAGTGGCATGTACTGAGTGAAAAAAATACACATATATGTAAGAGTTCCTTGACATTAGTTTATGTAGGAAAGAAGAAAAAGGAATTCATTTTCTTTGCAGGGGAATGCTATCAGCACTTTTCTCAGAGCAATTCCAGGAATGGTAGTTATGCTTTTGTGTATCAGACGAGAGGTGTGTTTACACCTGACCTGATCTCTGGTGAGATGAGATGTTCTGTCTTAGGAAATTGTCCCCTGCAAGCTGGCTGCTTTCACACAGCTATTGCAGAGCGCAAATTTCCCCTGCAGTCTGGTCGTAGCAACCTGCCAATATTCGCCCAAGGCAACAGCAGTCTTCTCTGCTTTCGTGGCCTTTAGGTCAGACTCAGCCTGACAAGTAGTGCGAATGCTAATGGCACAGATTCTTCAGAACTCAGTCTGCAATTGCCATTATAAAGCATTAACTTTGAAAACAGAAAAGCATTAATATTGCAGCAAAACACTGAGCTAATTTAGATATGGGGTAATCACCTGTGCTGAAGTCAAGATTGGGCGTGATCTTCCTGATCTCATGTGCGGCTTTTTGGTAGCATCCCTGGGCATGCCTGAGGTCTGCTGCAGAAACGGCTGTGCAAAGCATCTGGGATCCCAGTGCAGGGAGGTGCAAAGCATCTGGGGTCCCAGCGCAGGGATGTGCAGAGCATCTGGATTCCCAGTGTGGGAACAGCCATGCTTGGGGTTCTGCTTGCAACTGGGTCTTCACAGATCCCAGTGTGGTATGAGCCTGTATACGTGACACGGGTATGTGACAGTTCACTAGTGAACAGAGCAGGTTAGGGCTTTAAAACTGCAAAGTAAATGAAAAGGGGTTGCTGTATTATAAAGTATTATGTGATTTAGCTAACATGTTTTTCTACTTTAACAGCCAGAAATAAATTTCTTTTGATTAGGGCCCCACTACATTTCCTTTTCTACTGAAATAATTTCCAAAGAGAAGAGCCTGCTTCTAGCACGAGAGTTAAAATAGCATTTTAATGAAGCAGTTAAAGAAATGCCCCAGCACCAACCACCTCTCCTGCCCAGGGCTACAGGAATGGCTGGACTGATCTGGGGATGCTGCGCAGCGGTGCTGAGCAGGAGGACTCCGCAGGGCAGCTGTAGACACGGGGCGGGGGGTGGTGGGTGCTGAGGGGGTTCCCCGGCAGCCGGGACTCATTCCCTGCCGAGCAGCACCATCTACAGGCTGCTGCCTTCCCAGGGCGCCGGGCAGCAGCACCCACCCACCCACCGGTGACCCAGGGCATGGGCATCTCCAGGGCAAGGGCTCTGCTCTGGGGCTGCTCCTGGCAGGAGGTGCTGTGGCTGCAGGAGCTGCCTCAAGAGCTGCCTCCAGCCCCACTCGGTGGCAGAGGCAGATGAAAGATTTCCTAGAATCACAGGGTGCTGTTGGCTTGGAAGGGATCATTAAAGGTCACCTAGTCCAGCCTCCCCTGCAGTGAGCATGGATATCTGCACTAATTGTTGTGATACAGGATTATTTACTCCCAAGCACTGTCTTTCTTATCTCTGATTTAAGGTGCATGTGTATGTATGTACATGTATCTGTTTATCTATCTGTCCAAGCCAAATCTTCCTGCTTAGCTTGAGCGTTCTGTGGTTTGCTTGAAGCCAGCCTGTGCCACAACATCAAGAGGAATGTTGCGCAGCAACTGCAGGGCTACAGCTCAGCTGAAGGTGGTCTTTCTCTCCCTTTGGGAGTGGGTACTTCTGCCACAAAGCCAAATGTTTTAGGGAGTGGAGAGATGCAGTTCTGAGGTGTCTAGGAGATGCTGACACATGTATTTCTGACTTTTTTTTTTTTTTTTTCTGAAGCACAGAGAGAGTTTTAATTCTTTCTTCTCTATGATGGTCCATTGAAACACCATCCCTCAAAGCACACTCATACCAGGTCGGCCAAATAGAACATTCTGCCTGGTTTTATTCCCAGTTTGTCTGTCTGCACATTGCGGATAGAGCTGGCTCGTAGATCTCGCCTGATAATACTATTTGTTTGAACTCCGGTGACTACTCAAATGCACCAATGACTGCTTCAGGGGAGCGCTTCTGAATACAGCTTTCCACCTTATTGTCTAAGTTTTGCACCTGAAGACAAATGTGCAAAGCCCCTAACTTTCTCTCACATTTTCACAATGATTTTTGATGGCAGCAACAACAAGCAGGGGCAAACAACAATTAAATACGCATGTTTCTTCCAGTTGCTTTATTTTTACTTATCTATCATCAACACGGTAGTTTTAGGTTAAAAAAAAAATGCTCAGAAGAATGCTCTTATTAAAGGAAAAAATGTTTCATGCACATAATCACGACACGAGAAATGTGAGTTTAAGTCCCTCCTTTACCACCGCCTGGACAATTTTCTACGACTTGGGCAGGTTCTTTAGTACCAGAAATGGGAATAGAGGTCCTAGAAGTATTTAGGTGAATCTGTTGTGGGGCTGGCTCCACTAAGACCTTCTTACAGGTCTCTAGTCTCTGCTGCCAGTTCCTCACAGAGCCTGAACAAAGGTTTCCCTAGTTCTGTGTATAAAGAGATGGCGAGAGGTCTACCAGGACACGGCTGGAGCCAAAAAGCTTGGATTTGTAATTTATGTTGAAAGAATTTGAGACCTAACCAAACATGATTATTTTCAGAAAGAGAACTTTCACTCTTATCCTGAATGGGCTTTGGAAGTACTTTTACCCCTGTACTGTTATTCCATGGACTTAACAATTATGTTGCCTGCTACTAACGTTGTTATTGCTGGTCTACCACAAACAACAGCTTTGGAGAGAGAGGTTCATAGATCTGGGGAAGAGTTTACAGCCAGTGTGAACTCATGCATATGAATAATGTTAACAATTACACTTTCATTCTCAACCATTTCTGATGCACCACAATCATAGCACTGTGAAGTAATTTTTTGTTCTGTCACTTTTATAAATCTTTTCCATTTTCTTTTCAAGGATGTGAGGCTTTGAGTTTTTCTGTTTTGCTTCTGACTCTGGAAGGTGAAGATAAAATGTGGCCTAATTCTTTGCTAAAATAATGGTACTAGGTCCTGAGAGCCAGTCCTGAAGCAGCTGAGGAGCTACTGTGAATTTTCCATCAGAAGGTGTATCACGGGGATACACCTCTACTATCTCCACTAATAATATTAGTCTCAAAGCCAAAAGGAAATGCTTCACACCAGCCCCTTCTGAAGAACTGAGTGGAGACCCAAGTTTCTTCCTGCTTCTTCTGCACTCACCATGGCTGTTATCCTGCTACTGAGGGTATACTTTGAAAGAAAAGAGCTGTCATCCCAGAGCTAGTAGGCATAAAGTCTTACAGTTCCCATTGCATAAAACAACATCTTTTTTTATGAGCAGACATTACTCAAGCCATAAAAGCCACTCATGTTTCTGTACTCTATAAAACATGTCTCTAGACCTGTCCAGGAAATAACTGTTTTTCCAGTTTATTCATATGTGTGGAGTTGAGGGCTGCATTTAGTGTCTGTCACATAATCCCCTGCTTTTCAGACTGATGGATCTATCTCCCCTTGCTGCTCCCCGTGCACTGTGGCCCTGGCCACATCCCTCCCTGCCTAGAGGTGGGTATGCCAACTTCAAAACCTACTCTGCTGATACAAGGCATTTCCTGGTTGCATTTGTTCTTCCCACCGTCTTGCTTCCAGGGGTGCCTGGGAATACAACGCGAGAACATGTTTTGTTCTGCGTTGCCTGCTGGGCCCCAGTGCTGCCCAGCTGTCCCTGCTTGGTGCCTGCAGAGCACTGGCTGCCACAGGACAAACCCATTCCAGGGGCAAGCTGGCAAAGGTGTAACGGAGACGATGGCAGGTGGAGGTCATGCCTGCTCCTCAGCCCTCATTGGTTTTCTAGTATAGCCAATTTTTTTTTTTCTTGGAAAAAATCTATTATTAACTAGAAAAGTAACCTCTGCTTTGTGACAGAATCCTTTTGGCAAAGGTAGAAAGTGGTTTGTGGCCTGTCGCAACTAAACAATACTGTGAGATTTTATCTAATAATCTTGTGTGACGTTAGTTAGATGTGACTTTTTTTTGCACGCGTGATCAAGTTACAGTCAAGGAACAGATACTCATCAAATGAAAAGGTAGAAATCCTTTAAATTTAATTGTTATTCTACTATTTTATCCTGTTGTAGTGGCAAATAAATTATATAATTATCCTCCCCCCCCGCCTCCATTTTCCTGTCCCACAAAGAGAGTTACACTTGTGAAAAAAGATATTTGGTGCTGGGAGATAGTAACAGAAAAAGTGAATGTTATAGTACTCAAAGCTGTTGATTTTATGTTAAATATTGAATAATTGCAGTGTTGCTTGATTCCAAAAATAACTTCAAGGTCTGTAATTATCATGGTGAATTCTTCTTATGAATTCTGAGCTCAGTCTTTTGATAAATGTAACTTCGGTCTTTAGGAAGAATTGTGATTTGCCATTTCAGTGTTCCTAATAACTAATATTCTTTATTTTCTCAGGTCCTATAACCCAAATAGCAGTGCAAAGGGGCTGTGATTTCTGTGCATTTGAGCTAACATACACTATTTTTCAGAAAAGAATCTCCCCAACCTGCAAAAAAAAAAAGTCTACAACACCCACTCTCTAGTCAGCATTGCTTTGCCTGGTCACAGGTATTAAATGTCACATTCTGGTTTAATTGCACGTAAAACTTTGATTATATTTGCCTCTGCAGAAAAAGGGTATTTTTCTTTCCCTGAGTATCCAGAGTGTCTCCTGTAACTGGTAAGTACAGGTTGACTTACCTCAGGTGTGGGAATGAAGCCTTTCTCACCCTATTCATGTAGACGCCTAAGGTATTTCACAACGCGAGTGGAAGGCAGCCACTTCCACCAGTAGCCCTGTGTTTTCTTTGCACAATAATAGCAGTAATAGTGGGAGGTGGAAATTAAATTGTGAGACTTCTAAGCTCCAGTAGCTAATAGTGGTGTCTTAGCTCTTTGCTCTAACTTATCCTGGGATGTGCAATAACAGGAACAGGATCGTAACAGGGAATATGCTCCTAGAAATGATTTATTTGCCGAAGCATTGGTGTTACTCTGGTTCTATTTCCACAGAAGCTGGTGGCCAACATGCTCTATGCTTTTGGCCTGGAGTATCACAAAGAGTTAGCCAAGCCATTCATTTTGGGTTTTGTGAGACATACCTTTTTCTTTCTGGGGTGTAGAGGTTCACAAAACAGATAAATAGTGACTATTTATAGTATGGCAGGAGCCAGGAACATGAAGAAACTGAAAGAGGAAGAATTTAGTAAGAAGAGCTAACATCTTTAATTAGATCAACTGACATCACTGGAAAAAATAGACAGTGTTCCAGCACAGAAGTCCTTATTGTTCAGCCAAAGAAAGTGAGAGCCCCTAGAATTGTCTTTGTTTGCTCAAGCTTTATCAGATGGCGTAATAAAAGACATTATCGCTCCCTACAAAAGTCAGCTCTCTTACATAGGAGTTGTCCCTCCACACAGCAAACCCAGTCACAAATGCTATATGTCCTTCCTCCAACCATGGCAAATCATGACTTGAAGTAAAGCCCGATGTCACAGCTGCTCTGTATTCTGCACCATCTCCTTTGGGGCTAAACTCTAACCATGTATAAGCATTTACTAATTCTATGCAAGTGGATAACAGCTTCATAGCCGATGCTACACAGCACTGCTTGGTCGTTGATGGGAAATCTCATTTCAAAAGCTGCCCTTGGGGTCATTTGGCACTTCTGCAAGATCAGGCCTTGTATCTGGAGACTTACTGGCCCCAGTAACCACAGTCCTTTCCCCACTCCGCTTCCTTTTCTGCTCATGTGTTTTATATCTTCCTTTTAGATACATTACCATGGAAACAAACCTTGAGAAAAAAAATATTCACAAGCAGGTGGTTTTGTTTTTAAATATTATCTCTTCAGTTTTCACCTTTCCAGCTCCGCACATGCTGGGGGGATTGTTCTTCTCCGTCTGCCACTAGATGGTATTGCTCCAGCAGGCACCTTCCTGCCTGCTCTGCACCCTTGCTAAGATGCAGACCCTCGGTGAAGCTGGCGCAGAGCCACCTGTCCACACAGGCTCTGCTCTCAGCCTGAATTCTGACATGGACTCACTACGCCAAATGAGTTCAGCACGTACTCAACGAGTTGCATTGTCATGTTGCTTTTAGTCTCTTACAGACAGACTAGACTGCAAAGCAATTCACAGGGACCACAGGCTTTATTTTTTTTATGTTCTTCAAGCATTCCATGGTGGCTATTGTTGAGGTCAATGTCTTGGAATAACAGATCTTTGGTCTCAGCTGAATTGGCAGCTTCTTGTGCTTGCAGCAGAGATTCTGCTTAAGGCCAAATTTTATGTTTGCTTTATAACCCAGAAGGTAAGAAAGGGCTGTGGTCTGCCTGAAATTCCAGAACACTGGACGGATAAAACCTGAAGCAAATGGGCAAGACTTGGTACACTCCAGATCTTTTAAAATAACTGTCAGAAAAATGCAAGTAAAAAGGCTTTTTTTTCCTCACAGTTGCAAAATCTCTCTATTAGTTTTATACTTCCCTTATGTGCTCATGTAAGAAAAGCAGTTAACCAACCAGGAAATCATTCAGCAAAATTGTTGTTAGTCTAGCAGATGAAAGCATCAGTGTGATGAGATATGAAGTAATACTACATTAAACATAAATGACTTGGGCCTTGAGTGATTTGCTACTTCCTAATGATTGATAAGTATCTTTTTGGCAAGTTTATATGATATGAGACTTACGCCGCTTTTATGTTTCCTTGTTTTGTTATTAAACTGTCTTATGTCATTGCTTTTCCTACTGGGGAAACAAACAGGAAAGTCAAACTAGAGGTGGAAAGAACATCATGTAGCTACTGACTTAATGTTTGCCACACCTACATTCATATTTTTCAGTTGTCTGATTTATGTCTTAACTATGACTGGGGTTTTTTTGCCAAATTATTTATGTTCACTGAATAATCCATAAAAAAACAAAACCTGCTCACAGATTTGGGTTGGATTTTATGAGTGGCTAGATGGAGATAATTAGATATCTTTAAGAACTAGTTTGAAGTTTTAAGCTTGTGTTAGAGAGCAAACTCTCCTTCCATCCCCATCCAACTGGGTTAGCAACTTACGCAATTAAGGTTTGGCAGGTCTGAGCAACAAGATAACAACATGGTTTTACCATAAAAGGGGCAAATGTATTATTGTTGTGGTATGGGAGATGCAATTAAATGGAAACATTCAATTAAATGATGTCCGGAACTATTGCTTGGAAGCTTGCAATGCTTTGTGTCCCTGCTAGAGCTGTTCGTTGAGTACAAACAATTCATTCCCTTGCAAACTAGGCTGATTGCATAGCACAGAAATTGTAACACTCTGGTCTTCTGTTGAGAAGCTGAGTTCAAGGCCATTGCTTGCGAGTATTTAAGCAGAGTAAAGTAGCTTCAACAGAAACGTGAATTAATAGCTTAAACAGTGCGTCACCTTGGAAATGTTTAGTGCTCGGCCAGGCTGCAGGAGAATGAATCTGCCCAAGTGCTTGGTCTCGCATTTGCAGGACCTTATTAGTTATGTTGGGAACTGTTTCTCTCAGATCTTCACCAGAAATTTCATCTTTTGCTGCAGAAGGAATTTTGATTAAATTTAGTGCTAGGAGAGTAGGAAACCTGCAAGAGAACAAACCTCCCTCCCAAAAGGACATCACAGAGAAACTTTGCGGTTTCCTACACAGCAACGTACAGCTGCAGCCCAGATACCCGGAGAAATACTTCTTGCAGAAGCTGCCAGTTCTGATGACAACATTTTCTGTGTTTTGCTTATTTATGCCTTCCTGCCAGCCAAAAATGTTTGGAGACATGAAACTCTTTCACATCTTTCCTCACGCTAAATTCCAGTTGATGGAGCAATTGCGTTGACCTGGAGATGAATCCAGGCTTTGTCCATCAGCCAGTTCCCTGGGAAAAGGCCTGACCTGGGTGATGCTGCTTCGGCAGGTGGGTTGGACTCGATGATCTCTTGAGGTCCCTTCCAACCCCTAACGTTCTATGATTCTATGATCTGCACGCTGCTACCTGCAGAAGTCCCGCCTGAGCATCTATGGGCATGCATTTGCATCAGTGGCAGAAATTAGCATGAGAAAATATTATTTTCAAGCAATGCCATGTTTGAACTGAATGGAACAGGCTGGTTGGTGGGACCCCAAGCTGGTAGAGCCTGCTGCTGACAGCGAGGCTGAGGGGAGGGGGATCTGTCTTAATTTCGGCCATCTAGATAGGACACGGCCAGCCCTTTGCTTGGACGAACTGCAGTTCTGCCTGGGCCACACGTGGGCACAGCAGACAGAGAGGCTGCTCTCCTGCAACCGTTTTGAGCTACTGTTTCGCCCTTAGCCTTGGCCCTTGTNGGACTCGATGACCCCAGAGGTCTTTTCCAGCCTCAATAATTCTGTGACTCTGCACTGCTGAGCTCAGCAAATCGCCTCAATGAAGTTCGTTCCTCGGCTCCGAGGCCATTGCCAATTCTCCGGCCAGGCCACGCCCCCGCCCCCACAACCCCCTGCGGTTGCCATGGAGACGGAGGCGCTGCGCGCCCCTCCCCGCGCATGCGCAGAGCCGCACTTCCGGCGGCGCGGCCACTTAGGGCGAGGGGCGGCCATGGAGCGGTACGAGAGCGCCGCGCTCGGGGCCCTGCCCGTGCCCGACATCAGGCCGTGAGTCCGGGGAAAGCAAAGGATGGGGAGGGAAGGGCAGGGCAGGGCCTGCCGGTGCGGGGGTGGCGGGGACAGGCTTCTCCCCCCGCGGGGCGGCAGGGCCTGGGGGGAGGCTCGCTGTGCTGCGCTAGGCCGCGGTGGCGCTGCCGGTATGGGGATGAGGATGGGGATGAAGGGGGAGGGGGGTCGGTAAGTGCAGCCCCCGAACAGGGCTGTCTGCCCGTCCTGAGCCGCTGCCGACACTGGGACACCAGCAGCTCGGCCGGGAGGAGCCGGAGTGGTGGGGGAGGCCCCTTGGCCGCGCTGCGTAGCCCTGGGCAACCCTAAAGTCGAGTGTGGAGGCAGCTCTGCAGCCAAAGCTCCGGGTGAGGGCTCAGGATGTACACGGGTATCTGTTCTTGCTGCCTAGGGAAGCGAGGAGAGTATGGCAGTGTAAGGAAGGTCTCTAAACAGTGGAGGTTTTAGCTTTGGTTGTCTTAGTCTTCTATGGGTGGGTGTTAAAAAGAGAGTAGCTTCTAATTTTTCAATAGGGAAGAATTGAATGGGGTTATGCTTTCTATGCTGACAGGCTTTGAGACAAACTCTAGTAAGGGAAAAGATTCCGAGTATCTCTCTTTTTTTCACTCAATATGCTACCAAACTCTAGGAAAGGAAAAGATTCTGATTATCTCTTTTATTCTTCACTTAATATGCTACCTAAATTTATTCCGGTACACAGAGTGCTGTTGGCTTTCATGGGAAAGCTGTGTGTGGCTGCACGTCACTGTCTTTTGATGACTGTCAGAGGATGAGATTATTTATTTTTCCCACTTCCACTTATTTTTCCAAAGAAACATCAAGGATAAAATGTGATTTCAAACAATATACTGTGCAACAATTATATCTTGGTAAAACTTTTTGAAACTTCTTAAATGAAAATTTTACTGTGGAGGTGCCTGGAAGTTTTAAGGATTATTTATCCCAGACTTGGATTATTTTTTTATGCATATTTGTGTTTCAAAGCCTCGAGGACACACACCATTGAATCTCATAGTCTTTGAAAGTCAGAAGGTTATTGCTTGGCTTATGTGTTCACTACAACATAAAATAATGTAGTCAGCCAAACAGAACGAGTGAAAACTGGTGGAAGCAGACACAGAAACAAGCAGCGGGTGGCGTTTTGTGGATACAAAACCTGTTCTAGCCAATAGAGTTCAGGGAGACCTTCCCAAGTACGTAATCCTTCACTGCGATTCTCTTGCTCAAGGTCATCTAGGTTTACATCTGTGGAGGCAAAAAAGTGATAGAGGTTTTGGTGTCTTGGCTCCATGTGTTGGTCCTTGTTACAGGGGAAACTCAGAAATTATTTTAAGTAGAGGAACAATACCTAGTAAAAAGGAACTTCCAGTAGTAAGCCGTTAAAGTCTTTTTTTTTTTGTACTTCCCTCTGTACTCTGACCTGAAGGGTTTGCCATTTTCCTAGAGCAGTAGGGTTTGTGGGGATTTTTTTTTTTTAAATGAAAATGGGGAACTTGGCCAGCTGTAAGGCAGAATACTGTCATGGGATAAGTGCATGTCTATCTGATATTAGCTATTTAACATTTTTGTAATAATACACTGATAAACATGCTAGTGTAACCCCCCTATGTTATTCATGCTTGCGAAGCAGTAAAAGGGAAAATCTAAAGACTGGGTTTAATCTCGTTTGGGAGCTTTGACTGGCAGAATCATTACATCATTTTGAGTACTGCGATTATTCTATTGGAGCCAACCAATGCCTACTCCAAGTCTTGTATCGCTTCCAAACAATACACGTACTCAGTTCTTGAATAGCGATTGGCTTCCGTGTGGGACGAGGTCTTGTCCTGTTTCAGGCGTATATATTGTGACTTTCTTCTCTGTGTAACTCTTCTTATTTATTTCAGAAATGAGGGTTCATTAACATCAACTTTAAGAACACTTCTCTTCTTCACAGCTCTAATGATTACATTACCTGTTGGGCTGTATTTTTCATCAAAGGCTTATGTATTTGAAGGTAATTCTGTTTCTGCCAATTAGTGTTACTATTGCAAGAAAAGAGGAGAAGCACCATCCTCTAATAGCATCTTGATTCTCCTTCCTCTTTTGCATATTTGTTTCCTTATGCAGACGAAAGGCTTTGTAATGTCTAATTGCAACAGAAAATTATATAAATGGTCCGTGCATCCCTCCCTGCATTGTGGTCTGCTGGCTAATATTTGCTGTTTGTTGTACAATGGGTTATATCGTTTACAAGGGCATTGTTCCCCTCACCTGAAGAGTATCTTAACACCACCCTGCAGCAGACTTCTGCCAGAATCAGCAGGGAGAGGTTTCCTGCAGGTGTTGCAAACTAATTGTGTATTCGAGATGGAAGAATGTTATTTACTGGGTTTATTTTTTTTTTTACTTCTTAAAAACGTACCTGCATTTTTAAGCGTAAACCAGCTAGGTCATCTATCCGGGTTCAGGTACTGAATGGGATTTCTTGTAGAGTTTTCTTTTAGTAAAAAAAAAA
>WEIS01057152.1:9889-47318 GCA_013389965.1 Todus mexicanus | reverse complement strand
TCAATGATCTTGAAGGTCTTTTCAGCCAGAGCGATTCTCCCATTCTCTGATTCACCGTGCAGCACACAGCGTTGGTGCCCATTCTAGGTTTCCTTCCAGAGGGAATGGTTTTAGTTGGTCTGGTCCCAGTGGGCAGGGAGCTCCCCCAGATGTAGCTCACTGGGAGTCCCCAGTGACGATGTGCCGGAGATGCCAGCTTGTCGGCTCCTCACGCACGCGGTGCTGGGTGGCACTGGGGCTGCGTACGGTGGTAAAGCAGCTTGCGGAACTCGCCTCTGTCGGCAGGTTTTACCAGCTAGGCAGGTTTGTAACGTGGGCAGAGAGCAGGCAGAGCTGGTGGGTGGTGTTGCTGCCGGTACACGGGCTGCTGGAGGTGACTCCAGGGTCCCTGCCCTGTACCGGGGAGAGCAGTCAACGCAGCTCATCGGGGCGCGAGGGCTGTGCCGAGTCCCGGTGCAATGCCCTGCGCCAGCCCTGCGCTCACTTTCCTCCTGTACTGGGATTCCCCTTCCCTACTGAGAGCACTAGAAAGCACACATCAGTACCCCAAGAGCTTGCCAGCCAGAGCTCCGGCTGCCCAGCCTGCCGCTGCGGCAGCATTTGTGCCCAGCAGGGTGTTTGCTGTCCCTCCAGCAACAAGGGACGGGGAGGTACTTTGTGCTGGCACAAGCCTCGTGGTTCTTCCCTAACCAGGACTAAATTACTCGCAGAGCGCCCCAGCTGCTCTCCAACATCATTAGTATTTTTAGCCTTCCCAGCTAATACGGGGCGAGGAGCTTTTGTACTTGCTGTAGTTATAGAAAACGTCACCTGCTTACCTTGACAGTCACAGGCCTCGTCTTGGCATTGCGCTGGCGCTCCCCGACAGCTCCCTGCTCCACACAGAGCGTGGACGGGGCCATGCAGGCTGCGAGGCAGTCGGGTGTGGGGGCTCCTGGGGACAATGACCCTCTTGGCAGGCAGTATCCCTGCCCGCAGCGTGCCCGCAGCTCCTGCCCACGTGCAGGGAGCCTGCGGCAATGAGGAGAGGCCGTGAAAAACCGCTGATCCTGTGCCTGATGCAGAAACCAAGGCCCTGAAGTCCCCATTTGTGTGTGGGCCAGATTTAGGGCAGCCACGTTCAAATGCAATCCCCTGGGGCTGCCGGAGCGGCAGTGGCTGTCACTTGCTGTGCTGCCTGGCTGTCGTGGGACCAAGGTGGGCTCCAGATGGGCACAAGCTGCGCCCACGCACTGACTGCAGGGCTCAGCACCCAGCACCCCCACCTCTGTGTCCCCTCTGATGTCTCCCCCTCCTCCGCAGCGCTCTGCCTGGTGCTGGGCTGCATGATCTTTCCTGACGGCTGGGATGCAGAGACCATACGGGACATGTGCGGGGAGAAGACGGGGAAGTACTCCCTGGGCGACTGCTCGGTGCGCTGGGCTTACATCCTGGCCATCATCGGCATCCTCAACGCCCTCATCCTTTCCTTCCTGGCCTTCGTCCTCGGCAACCGGCAGAACGACCTGCTGCATGAGGAGCTCAAGACAGAGAGCAAAGGTGAGCGCCAGCTGCCGGGGGCCTAGGGGGGATCCTGGCTGGGAACAGCCCCAGGGGCTCAGCCCCTCCGGCAGCCGGGCGAGGGTCCTGCGGGTTTAACTGGCACCTGCAACGCGAGGCGGGCCAGGCAGGGGGGAGTGCTGCCGAGCCCCTGCCCTGCCTGACACCCTCTCTTCTGTTTCCACAGATTTTGTCGGCACTGCGGTAAGTCCTGAGCGTCACTGTCCCATCTCCTGCCGTGTGTCTGGCTGTGGCTGTGCTGGGTGGCCCCGCGTGTGATGGGCTGGGAGGGGAGGGCTGTGGCTGTACGGGGCAGCGGGGATGGGGACAACAGGGAAGGGAGGCAGCAGGGATGGGGGCAGCAACAATGGTGACAGCGCATGCGTAGTACTTGCCGGCTGCACAGTGGGACTTGCCTAACACTGGCTCTGACCTGCTGTGCTCTCCCTGCAGAGGATATAAGGCCGAGTACCCGCAGCAGGACCTTCTTCCCACAGCCGGCAGCCTGGGCGCTCCCTCCCTGTCCTGCCCTTCGTCTGCTGCCAGTGGCCACGCAGCGTCCCGTGCCGCTCCCTGGGCCCCGCTGCCCACGCCCGGGACGTGCCGGCCGCCCGCCGCATCCACGGCCACCTCCATGTCCACGCCGGCACCGCCATCCCACGCACCCCACCAGCTCTGTATCCCCCGCCGCCCGCGGGCCGCCACCGGGGGAGGATGCCCCAAACCCGCTTCGTTTGAGAACAGCATCCAACTGCGGTTTTGTTTCAAAGAAAAGACAGTCTCAGAGTTTTTAACAGATTTCTACATCCCCAGGACTCCTGACCCGCTGCCTCCCACCCAGACACGTGCCAGTGACGCCCCGCGCCGGCTGCTCCAGGCCTTGGCCCCCTCCCCGCTCCCATTTTGTACAGCTCCGTGATCCTGTCTCCACGGCTGGGGAACCCGGTGGCCAGAACGGGGCCCAAGCCCTACTTTTACATGTAAATTCATGTTCTCTAAACAGGGTAAAGTGACTCGAGCCCCCTTGCCCTCTGCCCCAGGAGCCTGTCCCCAGGATGCGCTGTTTCCTGGCACATGGCCGGGGCTGCTGCTCGCTCCCCCGGCACGGGGTCCGCAGGGGCCTCGCTGCTGCTGGCCGCTGGCACACCCAACTCAGCCACCCCTGAATGTAAGTCCTGGTGAGTGGGAGCAGCTGAACATGCAAAACCCCCTGGGCAGGCGCAGGAGGCCCCCCCTCCAGCCCTCTTTCCCGAGCCAGCTGCAGGCTGTTGCCAAACGCATTCCCTCCCCATCCCCATACGGTGCTTTATCTCCACTGGTGCCGGCGAGGCTCTCCCCACCACACGGTGTGGCTGGGGAGACCCGGGCGCTCCTGTGGCCATCCCGGCCCCGTCCCTTGGCTGCACCTCGCTGGCCCACGGTGACGGCCCGCGGGGAGCTGGCAGCAGCTTCCCAGGGCAGCGCTGAGGCCAGCAGCCCCCGAGTATGACCCGGCCTCAGCTGCACACACACAGCACTCAGGAGCCAGCACCGACAGCCCTGGCACGGGCAGCCACAGCCCGGCTGTGGCTCTGCTGGCCGGGCTGGCTTGTGTGGGCTTCTCCCAGGTCCTGGCCACGGGGGGCTCGGGTCAGCGCAGCCCCTGCAATGCAATAAGGTCCTCAGCACCGGCCACGGCTCGGTGCGCGTAGCCAGGGGCTGTCTGTGGGTGCACAGCTCCCCAGGCAGTGACAGGTCAGGGGCGGTGGGGCCCTGGCAGGGCTGGACCCAGGCGCTGGGTGAGGCCTCGGAGCAGGACCGTGGCCCCGGGATGGGCAGCCCTGGGCAGAGGAGCCCCAGAGGCTGCTGAGGGGTGGCAATGAAGGGTTCTGGGCAACCAGCCCAGCCCTGCGAGCCGAGGCACCCGGGGCTGGTGAGAGCAGGTAAGTCCTGAGGCCCTGCAGTGAGGGACGGAGCTGCGCCGAAACACCAGCTGGGGGCTGAAGTCACCTGGGATGGCGTGGGTGCTGGCGCTCCTGCCAACGGCCTCTGCCAGCCACGAGCCTGGCGGTGCCCGCGTCCCTCTGGCAGCTTCCCCCCGGAGCGGGGCCGGCGGGAGCCTCCTGCGCCTGGGTCTTGCCAGCTTGTGAACGCTGCTGCCGCTGCCGGCTGAATTGGAAGAACAAACAAAATCAGTGGAGAAAGGAATACAGTAGCTGTAATATATCTGTATTTTAGTACAAAGTTTGATACAGTGTTTCACAAAACCTTATTGAAAAATATAATTCAAACCAGACAAGCTCGGAGCCCTGTGGTGTGAGGAGGGGTGGGTGGGGAGCCCTGCAGGACCTGCTGATGCAAGGACCCTGCGTGGGCACCGGCCTGGCACTGGCACAGCGACACGGGGCAGGGGGAGCGGCTGGGTGGGCAGCAGGGCTGGGTGGGGAGGGGCCCCAGGGAGAGAGAGGGGCTGTCCCAGGTGGGGTGGGGGGTCCCATCTACTGCTGGGAGCCGTCAACCCTCCCCTTCCCTGTCTGTGGGTCCTCACGGGGCACCACGGGTGGGCTGGTGGCTCGTGGGCTGACACAGGCTGGTAGGAGCCTCCTGAAACCCAGTAAATTCCTGCATCTTGATGGAAAAACCACTCACGTGTGCCAGCCGTCCAACGGCGCGCTCCGGCAGCCGAGCAGGGGCAGCTCTGCGGGCTGTGTGAGCACGAAGGCAGCCTGGGGAGCTCCTGGACATCTGGAGAGCTTTGGGCAGCTGCAGCCTCCCCAGTATGGGACAATTCCACAGCCCAGGCGAATCCTGCGCAGGCACATGGCACAGAGGAGGGCTGCGGGACAGGCTCAGCCTTCGGGAGAGAAGGGGAGAGGTGGTTGCTGCCCGCAGCTTGCCTTGGGGGAGTTGGGCGAGCTGGAGCCAGAACCTTCTGGGGGACACACAGGGACAGGATGAGCCACCACAATCACCATCCCACCAGGCGTTGGGGGAATGTTTTCACAGTGAGGGCAGTTGAACACCAGAGGCGATGGCACCCCAGGCACACCAGCTCTGAGGATGGGCACTTGCAGGCAACACCTACAAGCTGTAAGCAACAGCTCCAGGCTTGGCCCATCTCTGGCTTCCTAAGGAAGAGGCAAGCAGCACAAGAACTAAAAACCTTGGCGCCAGTGCAGCAGAAACGAGATTTTGAAGCAGGTGTAGGAGTGCGTGGGACGTTCTCCATCCCATCTCCTCCCCAAACATGCTTTGAGCCAGAAGAGCAGCAGCGCAGCCACCACCTCACTGCCCCAGCCAGGGAGCGCCTCAGGAAGGGGCCGTGGCCTCACTCGAAAGGCTGGCGAAAGGCAGGGCTGCTCCCACCAAGCTTCACTTACCCCACAGGGCCAGTGAAGGGACACCAACGCGCACCCCCCTCACCCCACAACCTGGGCACCAGCGCTCAAGGGGGTGAGGAAAGAGAAAGAAACTTTCCAAAATCCCGGCTTTCAAGTTAAGTATTTTTATTATCAAAATTATTACATCTCTTGTGAAAGTTCAAATGTTACAGCATGGTGTAAAAACTCCACTAGAGTAAGAAGCTACAGCCCCCACCTTTCCAAGAGCTTTCCAGGGTCCCTCCCTCCTGCCCCTCTGCTGCGCCCCAAGGTGCCGGAGCCTCTGGGCAGGGTCCCCCTGGTCCCCTCCCGCCACCCGGCAGGGCAGAGCCCGCCTGCCCCGTGCTGCTCAGAGCACGGAAGGGGAGGCTGCACCCCCAGGGCTAAGCCGAGTGAAGTTTACACCTATTTTATACAGTATACAGACACCCAACTGCGGGGTGACAAGTTCCATCCCAACACGCTCACAGCCAGACAGTGTGAGAAAGTTACTCTTTGTTTCAATATTTTAAAAGTCTCCCCTAGGTTGAACAAACACCTGATTTCAACTGTGAATTAGAGAAACCTGTAACAGTCCTAAAAAAAGGAAGAAGACTGTGCATCTGAAAAGACAGGGGAGACAGACTCACAGCATTATGTTATCCAAGAGAAAGGAGAAGTTCCACTGCAGCACCAGGGATGACACCTGTCGTATATTAGCTAACCTACTATGGTTATAACTGAATATAAAATTAGATAAATAAAAACACGCCCGATATTACAGTAAACAAGTGAGAAAGAAGCTGGCAATCGTATGGAATTGAGCAGACAGCGCACTGTATCTGGGCTGGCTCTGCTTCCACGCTCGGCAGGTGACGGCAGCTGGGACAGACGCCCCGCCCCGCCCCGCGCTGCGCAGAGAGCCCCGGCTCAGCACCGACTGGGGTCCCCGCCGAANCGTCACCCCCCAGCGCCCCCCTGCGTGGCAGCACCGCCCCAGCCGCGCTCCCGCTTCCACACCTGCGACGGCCGCGGCGCCCGTCGGAGCAGCGGGCGACAGCGCGCCCCAGATCCTCTGCAGCGCCAGGCACGGGCACGCGCCCCGACTCCCCTCCCCGTGCTAGTTCACATTTGCGGGGACTCCGCCGGCCCGGGAAAAGCTCCGACCATGGCAGTCGTGACCCAGGCCCAAAGGCAGCCGTGTGCGCTCGTCTGCTCGTGACTGGAATGATCGCAACGGATTAAAGCCCTCCCCAGAATGCACTGAGAACCTGACCTACCAAGAGAGCTTTGGGATTGGAGTTCAACTTCCCCAACGTTTTCTTTAAACTGCTTTTGTGTTCAAGACGACGTCCGCACTGCACGAGTGACTATGGCCATGGGCACGGATGAGAGGCAGAGGCTGCACCGCAGTCATTGCACTTGAACCATTTGCCTTTTTTGAGTGTGTTTTTTTGCAATGTACCCACGTGTCAGGGAACAGCTTTGCTACAGTCTCTGCCTCAGAGAAATCTGCATTCTCCTACCAGGCCAGAGGCCAATACTGCTCACAAACCTCACCCGTGCATTTCAGACCTCAGCCTCTGAGCCCTGGCACCCCAGCATTGGGTGCAAGCTCCCAACACTGGCCCAGGAGCCACTTCCAGAGGTGACTGGAAGGAGCTATGGGCAGTTTTGTCCTCCTGGAGTCCAGGCAGCCCCTAGGAAAGTCCTGTTTGAGTCTTTACTCCAGAACCTTGAAGCTGCTGAAGTCTGTACTGATGGACACTGCTTCCCCCGCGGTGCGGATAGTGTTGTGCACTGGAAATCACTGCCCCCCGGGAGCCCTGGTAGAGAACAGACTGCCCCGAGCTCGGCAGGCTGATAGTCCGCAAGTCTGACTGTAGTGACCTAGCACTTTGGGGAGCGGAGGCGGAGCCCGACGCGCCCGTGCAGGGCTGCGAGCCCGACTCGGAGGAAAGAGAGTCCACAGCCGTCTGCTGTGCCGGGCTGGCAGCAGCAGGGCAGCTCTTCTTCAGGAGGCTGCTGCTGGTGCTGCCAGAGTGCTGCTGGCTGCTGTAATAGCCCGAATTCCCTGCAAACAGGGCAGAGGAGTCTGTGGAGACCGAGTGGGCAGGGCTGGAGTACGAGGTGGAGGAGAGGGATGTTTCGGAGGAACCATGAGGGAGGCTGTGTCCGGTTCTCTGTGCTGCTGCTCGATAGCTGTATCCAGGAGACGGAGTAAGGTGTCCTCTGTAGGGGGAGGAGCTCTGCTGGAGAAGGGACTGTGATTCTGCCTGGGGACTGTCAGACTGCAGGAGCTGAACAAGTAGGTGGAGGAAAAAAACAAAAAAGAAAAGGCATGTTAGACTGATTTCCCTGTCTCCTACCTCCTTTTCATGCCAGAGGCGCCGAGCACAGCAGGACGGGAAATATCTGGCAGCCAAACACGGTTTCCCCCCTAATCCAGTTAAAATCTTTGTTTCAGAATGGGCGGATAATATATGAAAGAATTTACCTGGTAGCTGTATCGAGAAGGACTGTAAACCGCTGGTCCTTTGTGGGCTTCTGGAGTGTCTCCTCCTGCTGTGTCTGCAATGCACAGGCAAGATGTTACACCTCACCCCCTGGACTGAGACCACCGCAGCTCCCTCTCAAGCGCCACCTGCACACGCCCCAGCCGGCCACAGCTGAGACAAAGGCAGCTTCTCCAGCCAACGGCATTTCAGAGGCTAAAGGACCTTAGCAAAAGGCAACTGGAAAACCTCAACATGTATAGACCAGCCACACACGTTAGGACCTGCTGCTTCCCTGGCACCAGGGCTCTCTGGTTCAGCACAAAGCTCTCCTGCCTTGGACCAGCCTATCTGAATGGCCACGGCTGGAGCCTCCGCACAGGCACAGCATCCTTCAGAAGGATATGAGAGGCAGAAGACAGGTTTCTAAGTCTCAGCAATTCTCCACTCAGGAGAATTCTCTCTCATGGGAATCCATGCTGGCTACAGGCTCCAGCTGGGGAGGTAGAGCCGTCCCTTCTTAGATGGCTGGCAGCAGGATCCCGCTGCAGGTTTTACTCAAAGGCAGAGCCAGACACTGCTGAAGACTGAGGTCCCGAGCTGCCCAGGCTAGCGACACCCCTGCTGCTCAAGACACTTGAGCTGCTCCAAACGGAGTTACTCATAGACCTCAGAAATGCTTGGCTTTGAAACAGGCCATGAAAGACGATGAAAAGGCTTTGAAGGTGTGAAGGGGACCAGCAGCACAGTACACACTGATCCGCTTTGGTTATGTCAGAGATCAAGAGGAAAAAGCTGCTTCTTGACAGAACAAACCCTTCCAGCACCCGTATCTCAGGGGGTGGCTGAACTGCTTCTACCAAAAAACAACCTGAACCACAGAGGGCAAGAAGCACCTGCTGCAAGTGCCCTGGCCACCCCGCCACGGGTGTCTGTCAGTTGCTACCACCGTGATCGTGGGGCTCAGTTGGCCATCACGCTTTCTTTATCAGAACGTGGAACTGGTGGGACTACGGGATTTCGCATCAGAGTTATGCTGCAGTCTAATGAGACAGAGCTGTTTACGTGCAGCATCCCAGGGATTCTCAGCAGCCGCGTTTGAAATGCCTCGGTGAAACGGAGCTGCCATTAGTATCAAATTCGCGTGGCGGATGCGTCTCAGCCATGAAACAGGACGCGTTGCCTGAGCCTGCTCTGTACTCCTGCCAGACAGGGCTGGCCCCGCACCAGAGGCACTGGCACGAGCACCAGTGTCAGCAGTGCCCGTGGCTTTGCTGCGGCTGTCCTCTCCGTGCTACATCACAGTTGCTGGCTTAGCTAAACGGAAATCGGGCTAGAGCTGTCTTGGCTGCAGCTGAGGTGCAGGAGCCTTCCTCAGAGCACAGGACCTGCACAGAGACCGGTGTGTGAGGCCTCCAGCACGTGTCCTGTTCCACCTTCCATCCTCTGAAATGACATCCAGTGCATTGAGTAGCTGTCGACTGTAGGTGACATTCTGAGCACTGCACAACAGAAAGGCAAAACTTGGAAGTTTGGGGCACATTCTGTTAAATACTCAGGCGCAGAAGAGAGTAACTGTTCAATCCAGAGGATAGTTGTGATAACAGAAGTTGAGTTGGAGAAATAGAAGAAATCTAAAGATTCCTGGAAGAAATTGTTTCTTAAAAGGCCAGGCACACCAGCAGGGCTGCACAATTTACTGCCACTGGCCGTTCACAGAAAAGACCTTGGCAAGTCGGAGACTATCAAAAGACTCTAAATCACAAAGGGTAAATAAACTATAACTCTCCTGAATTTAAGTAAACTTAAAGCCAACATTTCTCTCCTCCATTTCTTAATACACAAGGAAGGACACGAAGAAGAACTTCTTTGCGTGGCAGTACTGGCCTATGCCAACCTAAAGCACATAGGAAGTGGCAGCTTTAACCGAGAGCAGCTGCAACTCCCTGAAGTATGGTACACCCCCCAATTCCATCATTCCTACGTGTCCCTTCAGCAAACCATCCAAGTTTGGGGTTTTTAGTTCTCCTCATATTATCTGTTACAGCACCAAGTAAACGTGTATCTCCACAACTCCTACAGGTGACGTCAGGGTCTCAGCTCCTCATTTGTTTCACTAAGAAGCAGACCAGCAGCTGGAGGAGGGAAGGTGGACCTCAGAATCTAAATGAGTGAAGAAATTACCAGAGTATGCAAAAGAAGAAAAAAAATATTTTGCTGCACTAGGATGAAAGAGACAAAAAGACTTTTGTCAGCCACAGCATTAAGTTTCCACAACTTGGAGTGGGATGAGGTTTGTGTAACAAGAAAGCAGAATGGATCGATGTGGACACAAGCTTAACTTAACTCTTGGGTGAGACTGAAGAGCCAGAGCTGTACAGATTAGTGGGCAAAAGGCCTGTTGCAAGAGCCTGGATTTTGCCTCCCCTTCTGAAAAACAACCACCAAGAAAGCCACTGCCACTGGTATGAGAAAGGCAGGAAAAGACGCCCTGTGAGGTCTCATGAAATTTTTGTCAGAGTAGAGGATTCCCTCTCAAGACTAGATGAAAAAAAAAAGCGTTGAAAGCGTTGCAAATGCGGAAAATGTCTGATTTGGAATGAAGTGAATATATACCTGCCCTAAAATGCTCAGCAATTAGATACCTCAAAGGCCTAAGTTGCTGCTGAATCACCCAAAGAGCGCTCTGAGCTAGCCTGGCTTAGAGGCTTTAGTCTTTGCATGTCTAAAACACCATGCAACTAAGCTCTGGTTTCCTGAGATTCAGATCCCGTCTGTAATCGTACCAGCCACAAGTCCCTAACACCTCAGCTACAAGGCAATAGAGGCTGATGGCAACACACAAAGTTATTTAAGTATGATGATCCATTGCTCTAAGTCCCAAGCGTGACCAGGGTTCTGAGGGCACTATCTGTTAGGGAAAAATGACCAAGTTCTGCAGAGACTGCAACAGAAATAAAAGGAAGACAGCTTCATTTCACAGCTGAGAAATAAAGCAATGATGAAGCAATCTGTCCACCATTCACCTTTAAACCACAGACGGATTAAAGCGGGGTACAGTTTCAGCTCAGGTTACAAATACTGACCCTGCACCTTCCTTGGCAAGAACAACGCTTTATTCAGAGAAGAAAGGAACACAACACAGAACTGAATTCATCTCGGCAAGGAGGTGCACTTCACAAAACTGACAAATATCACAACTCAGGGAATCAAGAAACTTAGAAAAAGCTGAAGTAAGGCTTGGAAGCTAAATTAGTTCTTAGCACTGCCCAAAGCCTCCACCTGCAGTTTAGTGTGATAATACTTTCATCTGAATGTTCAGCCAACTTGAATTATTAAATGATAGCACTTTCATCCCCGGTACATAAGGGCAATTGAGGCAATGCTGTTTAACCCATCTGTCCAAGGACAAAGCTGTCCCTGCCAGAGCCAAGATGCAGGTAGTCTTGAATCCAAACCCCGGAGAATGTTGGAGGTCTTCCAAGCCTAACAGAAGAAGGATATAGTCTCAAGCAATATCTGAATAACAACGAAGTTTGCAGAAGGCTCTGATGAGCCATTGATAATTTTAAAGAGGAAAGTACAACTAACTTCACAGATGAGTTTGCAAAGTTATCTGAGCCCATCATTTCCCACCAATCAAGCGTTCAGAAGTTTCGTCTTCCTACCTGCATCTCTCTCGACAGCGCTGTCGCAGGTAGGTGAGGATTCATTTCTCTGGGATACCTTCGCACCACTTCGCAGCACCTTCTCAAGTATGCCTCGGCCCTCTCGAAGCCTCTCCACTGACGTTGGGACCATCCTGCAACACAAATGCGGGAAGAGCTGAGGATTGCTGTCAGGTGGCAGAGAGCAATGTGACCAAATCACAAGGGGGCTCTGGGGTCCTTGGTATTATCACAAGACAGGTTTGTCTTTAAAGCCTCTGCTTAAATTCACTGGTATAATGTTAGTGTGAACACAAACCCTGTTTGAGGGATCGGACACCACCGGCTCTCTAGACAGATGAGGAATAAACTTCTGAACTGCTTTTGCAACGTACACGAAAAACCTCCCGTGAGATTTTAGACTGCCAGTCACTGGCTACCATGATAGCACTGCCCTCAGAAAAACACACTCTTCACTCCTATCAAACATCTACAAACATCCAGTGCAGTAGATCACCTGATTATGGGACACCTTCTCCCAGAAAAAATGTTTTCAGATTCAACAGTATTTTAAAACCCCTGACATCATTCTAAGATTAGACGGAGTTATTTTGCGTAGATTACTTTTATTCAAACTAAGCAGCAGTGAACCCAAGACCTTTATGATAAGCAGTGTCAAGACAGCACTTTCAGATAACGCAACGTTCCTGGAGCAGAGCTAGCTCGGCCATTTTGCCCACTGATGCCACGTTGTCCTGTTTATTTTGTCATGTGAAAACTCTCCGCTAAAGTTTGGTGCTAGATCTTGTTTCATTATATATTATGAGTGTCTGGTCTCAGGGTGAAAAAGAGGGAAAGTGGCTTTCCTAAAGCCAAGCCGTAGAAGAAAAACAGAGCCACAGATACACCCCAGACCACTGGGTCAGTATTAAATCTCCATGCACAAGACCATCCAAATCTCTTTAGAAACACCTGTTTTAACCTGTAAGACAGTAGCGCCTTGCCCAGGGATTCACAATGCCTGTACCCTAGACACTGAACAACACGCGCCTTCAAAATTCCTCTATTTAAATATTTCGTGTAATACTCAATGCACTGCGCACCACGTAAGCAGGCAGCTTAACACCATAATAGCAGATTTCTGTATTAATTTTGTTGTAAGATATATTGAGAAGCTGTGTTTCGTATTAGTTTTGGCTTGTTTGTTTTTTTAAATAAATAGCCCAGACATTGGAGTTCACCCCTCACTGAAGCAGAAGGGAAAAGGGGCCAGAGTTCACACCTCATGGAGGTGAATGGGGTGAGGGGGTGAATTCACACCTTCGTTGCTGCTATTGTTTTGCTGGAGACAGTTTTCTGCAAGGCTGGGTTTACTGGGCAGCAGCACATCTGTTTACATTGTGATAGCTGTATCTTGGCAACTGAAAGAGACAGAAACTTAATTTTTTTTAAATGAAAGCTATCGGCGATTATTGTAGAATTCAGTAAAAACCTGGACAACTCTAGAAATTAAGGCACGTCATTTTAGTTCCCACCATTTTCTTCTGTCCCTAATATTATATTGCTGTGAGTGTCTGGAAATGGATCTGAAATGTAAGCACTCGAAGTTAAAGATGAAACTGGGTCACAACTTTAACTCAGTGATGTGTGGTTTCTATTATACTTTATAAAATTAGAAGGCGACTGTACATTTGTTAGCTTTGCCCATTGAAACACTGGAGAACAAGAACTCAGAAGGCAGCAAATCTGCCCAATCCCATTTCAAAACACGTCAGCCTGGTTTCAACTTCATATCCAGTGTCCTGTAACAATACAATCTTTATGCCCACACAATACTTACTCATGAAACCATGCGAGAAACTGAAGCCAGAGCGCCTGCTGAGGAGCTGCAGATGAAGCTCGCAGAATATAAAACACAGCACCAGAGCAAGGCTGCTGCACTGACACCTCACCCCCAAGCAGCCTTTTTTTCATTCAGTGAGGTTTTTCTTTCACCCTTTTACAGGCAGAAGGAAATGGCACAGGAGGAGAAGGGCACATGATATCAACACTTGGACAGAATTATATTTGGTTATAAAATAATGATTATAAACTAACCATTAGCTGTGGCCAGTACCAACATCTGGCAGGACACCTGGCAGACAGAGTACCGTCAGAGAGGTGCAAAACCAATTATTTCTATTAATCTCTGCATGAAGAGTGATGGAAAAGGGATGGAAATAGATCTTATTATTCCTGTAAATTCACCCAAAACAATGTTTCTCCAGCACTTCCAACACAGGCTTCATACTCCTCACTGCCTTCAGCATTGCTGAGCATCTCTTCCCTTGCCACCTCCATCATTACGTGAGCAGAGACACAGCTGCCTGTGCACAGAACCAGCACTAACAAAGGTACGCCTCCTTGCCTGCGGTGTTCATGAACACAACCTGGACACAAAGCAGCAGAGCCAGAGTGCTACACAGCTCCTGTCAGCAGAACATCCTAACCTCCACTGCATCGGCTTTGTAACACAAGACTCTGCATCAGTGCCGCAGTACTGAATGTTTTGGACCAGAGATTAAGAATCGATTCAAAAGTTTTTGAAGATCAGCCTTTTCCCTTATCAAACCTTCTCACAGTAACACAGTAAGGGTGGTTTCTCCATGCCTCTGGCAAGCCACTGACTGCAGTCTGGTAGCTGCTCTTCAAGCTATATGTACAAGGCGTTAGGAAAGCTGGAATTGTTTCACTGGCCCTGCTTCCAAAATGCAGAGTTGCAGAGGGCTCTGTTAGCTTTCCTTCTGAATAGGAGTTGCTTAGGATGACTCGTGTCCAAAAAGACTGGAGATTCAGCGAGAAAAGACCTGGATTAAATTCTCATCACAAGAGCAAGACCTTCAAACCTTAAAAGAAAACTGGTGGAAGAGAGACACAACTGTTTAATTTGTATCTTTAAAGATAGATTTTTGATATCCAAACCAAGAACTTAAGG
Source organism: Todus mexicanus (assembly GCA_013389965.1). Lineage (NCBI taxonomy): Eukaryota > Metazoa > Chordata > Aves > Coraciiformes > Todidae > Todus > Todus mexicanus. The sequence goes on along the minus strand of WEIS01057152.1, from coordinate 33,325 downwards.
GCAGGCTGAGAAGGCTGCTGGTATCCTGCATGGTTGTTTAGCAATTACAGAAGAGAACAATGCCAAGAGACCCGACCCAATCAACCCAACTGCAGGGATTGTTATGGAAATGGCCCCTAGAGGGTTTGGTCCTTCTCTGTGGAGCAATCTCAGGCTTGCTTGGAAGGACAACACTCACCACCTACTGCTGATGTTCTCCTGGGATTTGCTGAGTGATGATGAGGAACTAGCCCCCCTCGAGTCTGGTGGGCTGACGTCCTCTACGTGAGGCAGGGAGGAATGAGAAGGGGAGAAGCCACTTTGTGGGGAGGACGGGGTTCGTACTACAGAGCCTGGCAGGCTGTTGCCATCTGTGTCCGTCACAGAACCGCTGCTGCCCTGTCGGGTGGGAGTCCCTGTACATCGCACTGAATCACCTCCTTCCTTGGCTTCTTGTTTCCGCTTGCGGTATTCTAGGAGAGATACCTGGGAGAGAAAAATACAGCCATGAGTCAGGGAACACAACGGACTAGGACAGGGGGAGGAACACACCCACACACCGTTTTAAGGATCTATTTCTCTGGGTTTGCATATAAAACTTTAAAAGCTATATTGGGATTATAAAAATCTTCCCACATCTGTAAGCACTCTGGAAAAAGAGCTAAGTGGTACAAGTTTGGACCATTCACTGACTGCCATACTCATCCACATTTTGCTCTCTGTTATCAGCAGAAATATCCAGCTAGTTGGCTTCTCTAACAACCTGGAATTTCACATAACTTCAGTAGATGCTTGCACAGTAAAGCATCAAGCCTCTATATATCAAACCTCCTCCTCTCACTACCCTTCACTTGCTCTCTCTAGTTTGTGGCATAATTGTGTATCAGCATCTGCACATCTCCGAAACAGAACTCAACAGAACTGGTATCTTCAGAGAGTCCTGTTCATGTGTACTAGTTCAGCCACATTAGTGCTAACAACTTTGTAAAGCTTTGCATAGAACTTAGAGCATGTTTCTGCTGTGGTGCTACTGCAAACTTCTACTGGACTCTCTCCAGCGCAAAGCAGTCTCAAATTTGTCAAAGATGCAGACCAAAAGGTCCCAGATAACACAGTCTTGTAACACAGGGACAACAGAACCAAAACCACACAGATATTTCCAGCTGAGCACTTACCTTCCAGTGTGCCTTCCCCTTGGAGTTATTACGAGGCACAGAGCCATAAAGGACTCAGAGAAGGCAGCTCTGCTGAAGATTTATCAACTATGACTCAATGCCTGTATGGAAGGTTTTACGATTCTAAAATATTGAACAGGGTATTTCCAAAAGTAACACAGCATATGAAGGTTTTAAGTTAAGTGTAACTTTAGAAGAAAACCAAAGGAAAAAAACCAAAACCCTCCAGAAATGGAATGAAAGTAAGCTATTCAATCCAGATGGACACTTATTCAGGAGATCTGAGTTATTGGGCTTGCAATAAAAAATAAAATCCAAGCACAGGCACTGATAGACATTTACACCAGCGTATGTTTCTTTGTCCCATAAGCGCCCTGTTTTATCACAGCAATACCTGACTTCTCTTTTCCACTTCACTTTAGTCCCCTGAGGGTCACTGGCCTGCCATCAGAATCCAATACACATTTGCCTTCTTTAGACAATATTCCTGTGGTTTTACTTACGAAGAGTTAAAATGTAAGTAACAACTTTCATCCACTTTCCTTGCTCTGTTATCATGTTTCCATATTAATGGAAATATTCTAATATGCTCTAACAAACAGCCTACCTCTTCTTTTGAAACGTGAGACCGTCTTACCTAGTAAGGACCCTTTTCATTCTGATACATAACACCTCCACCAACCAACACAGCTGCACTGTCTTATTGCTCTGGGTCTTGTCTGGGTTTACCAACTGTTTATGAAAGCTGCCAGCATCGTGTTCTCCTTTCTGGGCTCCCAGAAGAGGTATTTTCATTGTGGTCTTCTTCCTCCACCTCTAAGATCAAAACCTTGCTAAAGGGTAGCTCGCTCTCTTTTAACAATTTTTAGGCTGTTTTCATCCAGGCACTGGATGCCTGGATTACTTGCCCAGACTATAGTTTAGTGTGTTCTGCTCTCTTTATTCTCTCCCTGTAAGTCTTTCCCATGGTACTTACTGTTCCCACTCAGGTTCCTGCAATCTAAGAGCTTCTTTGACATGAATACTTGCCTTCTTCCTTTGTGGCGGATTCTGGGGAGCAGATCTGACGCCTTCACAAGCCCTCTCGCCGCAGGGAGACATGGATCCATGCACCGTCTCCTTAAGCAGCCCCGACTCGTGTCTGCTGAAATACCCTTCAGCAGGAGAGCTGCAGCTTCCTGCTTCTGAATTCATTGGCTTCCTCTCTCCCACAGGGGCAGACCCCCGCAACAACCCATCCACACGTGGCATAGCGTTCAATGGGGAGAAGGCATACATTAAATTAAACTCTGTCCGAAAAGCCTGATCGGAGCTTCGTAGCAGCATCTGTGCTTCCCCACTTTTCCCTGGGAAGTTCATCTCTGAAGTAGAGTTTATGGAGGGTTGTGGAGCCAGATCAGAGGATCCAAAGCTGAGCAGCGACGGCCGTTCTGGGCAGCTGTTTGTACTGGAATCCAGGTACCCACCCTTTGAATCCACGTCAGATCGGAGGCAGAGCTGGAAAATCCAAGGAGGGTATAGCAGGGGGGTGGGAAGTCAGGGTGGAGAAAGAGAAGTCAGAAAGTACTCTGTACAACACAGGCTTACTGCTTTCCAGCTCCTTTCCATTACCCCTTTGGTCCTTTTTTGCACTGTTTTGCTCATTCCACAGTGGATGACTGAGACTAAACAACAATCAGTTCAGCTGTCCAGTACAAGATGCCCTTTGTCCTTCTGGATAAAGCTCAGCAATATTCTTGGGCAGTCAATGAAGAAAACCCAGCATTTTCAATTGCCTCCTCTCCCAAAGTTGATGCTAACACATAGTACTAGCTAAGTTCATTATGAGGAGAGAACAGAACAGATCTGCTGCCCATTTGCTGGTTTACGAGCTAAGTTCTTGACTGTCCCAAGTCAGCCACTACTGACCTCCTAACAACAAAGTGCCCAGGACAAGCCATTTGTTTTCAGTTATTGTGAGCTTAGGAAATCTCTAACAATAGTACACTCATTTAATTTATACTGCCTTTCTACATTTTACATTCAACAGCATAATTGTTTCCTTCACAATGTTAATATGTCGGGATCTCAGACAATGAGCATAGCTGACAAGATTTCACCCTCTTTGCAGGACTACGGCGCTTAGGGGAAAAAAACAGTGGCACCAGCTCTGCCCTGCTGCTGCGAATGTTTCCTCTGCTGCATTACAGCTCCAAATGATCTGCCACACTGGAGATGAGCACATATTTTCTACTATTAAGTGGTCTCTGAGCAAAGTACTTCATATTTTACAACAGGCCAGGAAGTAAAGTGTAGAATAAACACAATACTACTTTCTGGCATCTCTTCAATATTTTAAATCTGCAAGTGAGCAGGTGATAAATCCAGGCTGAGAGAAGAGAGCAGGTCTGGTGCACCACTGGATCCTCATAGGTCAAAACTAGGGGTGAACACTTCCCTTTTCTTCTCTCACAGTCATTTTGCTGCTCCTCAGTAAATATCACATATCACTTATCTGCTGGGCCAGGGCTGAAGTTGATTATGGCACTCTCAGGGTCCCCAGACCTCTTGCTTTCACCTCGGCAAGTGAGACATACCAAGTCTTCACACTGCTTGTTTCCCCACCAGTGTCAACAAGCAAATCATAAATTCCAGTCTTCAATGTGTTTGCTCTCTTGTGATAAGCCTGAAAACTCTTCTCAGCCCTTGCTGTGACTCATGCTCCAGCCTTACTCCCACTCGCCTCTGCAGTTCTCATCCCTTCCCTCCCACTGTGGCCTCAAGCGCGCACACAAGCACACACGCTCCCAGCCTTGAATACGATCGCGATGCTGTGATAACTACCTCGGGCGACATGGACTCGGGCCTGTGCGCAGGGGAACTCTCAGGGGAGGATACGTTCTAGAGGAGGGAAAAGCATCTTGTTATTCATCTATTTAAAAAGTCAAGAAGCAAATTAAAATCAATTAACAAACACGCACAGAGATTAGCAATGGCTAATCCTAAACAAGGACTACCCCAGGAACTGGTCCCACCACCTGGCTGGCAAGTCAAGCAGTTAAGTAGTTTGTGCTTCCTGGGAGCACAGAGACAGGACTGGTTTCTGTTTCCTGCTGTAACTTAGCACCCAAAATGGAGCACATAAATGTTAAGAAAAGTAGCATCTTATTCTTTATATTTCTGATGCTGTCCGATAGTGTTTGCACCATGAAATACAGAGAAAGCTATTTAAGGTGTTGAGTCTGAGAACATGGGAGAGATGGGAAGCCTGGTTTTGCCCAAAAGGTGATCAAGGATCCCCCAGACTCTATAGTGACCTTCACAGACATTATACTAGAAAACCAAAACGTCTCCTTCAATCCACTGTGGGCCAACTTTCCAGCTTAAGTCAAGAGAACAGATGTGAATGGACAGCTTCATGAAATGTCAGAACACATCATCTGAGCACCCATCAGTGGAGGGCAGTGTAGGTACGTGATGGCACGGCTAAGGCCTCCTTCCCAAATGCTTTCCTTTCCACGCCTCTGAGCAGGACTAAAATTGAATCAGAAAGGTTTCCCAGAGGTACATTGCTATAAGAGAAACATGGCAGGAGAGTCACTGTCCTCTGCAAAGCAGAAACACTCAGAAAACTGGGTAATCTCAGAAACTTCTCAGCTAAAAAAAGCTTCTGACAAACTCCACAGAAAAAGCAGATTCATGTTATCACACTTCTGGTTACTCCTATGAATATAGGAGGGGGTGAACATCTTCCAATTAGCTTCAAATCTGAAAAGTCCTCAAACTGAGTCTGAAAAACCTCAGTCTGTAAAAACCCAACCAACCAGAGCATCAGAAGCTTATGACACAAGCTCTTCAGAGAGCATCTAGGAAATAAATCAAGAAGAAAGTTCCTTAAAAGCCACAGCTTTCCACATTGTATTCCCTAGCAAGCCAAAACATCACGAGGCACCTTCCACTCGCTTGAAGAAACTTGTGAACTGATGGAAGAGTCTTTCTGTTATTCTCTTCCCACAGTGCCACAGGACTGAAGTATAAAGCTTTGTACATGGGGACATGAATTCACTCAAGTTAGAATTGATTTTGACTAAACGAAACAGACATGGTATTAAACCAGCGATATTATGAACGAACTGCATTGAGGGAAATACAAAAGTTTGAACAAAGCAGCCTATGATCTACTGAGCTGTTAAGACTCTTTTCAAGGGGGAAAAAAAAAATTAGAAGGGGCAAGTGAAGTACAGATGCCCAGGGAAATCCAGGCTTCCCATGTCTTACACATGGCAACAGAAATAACTAACGCTAAGGTGGGACAGGAAACCAGTGACTAGACTGTGAGGTCCATGGCAACACTGCCCTGATCTGCCACCTCAACCACAGCAAAGGGAAGGATCATTTCCAATCAAGCTCTGTGCCTGAAACAGTCTTTCATCTCTCCCCTCAATGCTCCACAATCTTCCCTGCTATCCTCTACAGATGTGACTCTCAGACCACTTACAAGAAACCACTCTCAAAGAAAATAATCAAAAGCACACGAAGATAAAAATACCACAAAGGACTCTTGCCCTGCTGCAAAAACAGACGAGGGATTCCTGCAAAACAGTCCCTAGTACAGAGCAGTCTGCCACTGCACCACGTTTTCTTTAAAGGTTTTAACTGGCAGAATGTGAGCAGCCAGCCCAGAGAGTTCCATTTTTCAAAAAGAAAGTATGCAATACTAGAAAATAAACCCAAAACTACGAACAGCATGGTCCCTATTCACAGGCACAGAGCAGCAACACGAAGGGGAAAGTTGTAGCTGGATGGATGCTAATAAATCACCCACAGAGTTTAGAGCAAGAGAAACCACCTACACAACCTGCTCAGTACTTCTGCAATTATTATTATTTTTTTTTTCCAAAAGGAAACCATCAAGAAATCAAAGGTATGAGGTATTTTCCCTCTACTTACTCAATGGAAAGGAAACCCAAAGAATATAGCAGAAGCTGATGTCAAGTATTTCTACCATACTTGGGGCTACTGATGAAAGGTGTTTAGGGAAAGAAGCTGAAGATGTCAGACAGGCTGTGAGAAGCGGAGCGCTGCTGCACTCTTTGGAAGAGGCAGGGACTGAAGCAATGTAGGCACAGAGATCTGAAGTGGGGACATGACTGAAGAATACCAAAAAGTGTGCAAAATTTGGGAGCTACAGTGCAGAAATGGAGAGAATAACTAGACTAATGTTATTGATAGCTACTAAGTGAGGGGAGGCTGGGCTGCAGCAAAGTCTGATGTTTAATAAAGCAGATTTAGCCACATGTGGAGCAGAGGAGAAAGGCAGAGGTGCTCTCGAGTCTGACACAGTGATGCTGCCCAGGAATATGGCCACATAGTCCCCAGTGCTACCTCTGCTGCAAATATTCCAGTTCCTCTCTTTTTAGTACTCCCTGTCCCTGGTCAGATTTACCTCGAACTGTAGTGGAGTATTGCAGCGACTAGCAGCCAGAGAAGGGATTGGTGAGAACATCATGCCATAACCATTGCGACTCTCCTCCTCTCCTGGCAGCGAAGAGCAGGGCGTAGCCAGCTGTGGGCTTGCTGAGCCAGGAACTGAAGGGACAGGAGGTGGAGGAGTGACAGGAGACAGTGGCCTCAGCAACTTCTTAACGTTCTGCTCCATTAAGTAGCGAGACTTCCATTTCTTCAAGGGACTCAGCAAGTCTGGAAAACAAAGCGAGCTGAGGACAGGGCTGAACCTTAACTATTAACCATGTGCAAATCACACTGTCTTTCCACTCCTCCCAGCCCAAGTGGAGCCCATACATCTCCAATGTGACTACAACAGATTCCCCAAAACGAAGTATCTCTGAAGTACTTCTATATCAGTCCTGAGACATGTCTAGATATCAATAACAGAACAATACATAATCAGGAACATACAGCGAACAAGGAAAGGAAATATTTCAACTAGAAGTAAGCACAAAAGGGAGTTAGGGGAAAGGAAAGCAGGAAGGGATAAAAAGAGGAGAGGAGAGGGGTCAGAGAACATGTCACCGTCACTACTATGAACAAACCGTAGGCAACTCAGTTATTACCTGAACCTAATAGTTCCCTGTAGGCTACATCAATACAATCCAAACACATTTCATTCCCACAAAGGATTAATGCCTTTCCCTCAGGTCTACTCCTATTCAAAATATCTTTTCTTTTGGATGCTCAGTTAAAAAAAGAAAAAAAAAAAAGGATTCAAGGATTCAGTAAATTCTGCAGTTCAGTTGTTTGCTTCTTCAGGTCTTGATCGGAGACGTACATTTATTGATTCTGTCACTCTGTTCATTTCCTAGTCATCTAAACTTTCAATAATCAATTCTGTATTATCTGTTTGTTGTCTAGCTTCCTGTCTGTCGTCCTTGGAAAACTGATCCCTGACTGGGCAGATCTTCATCCTCTTTCTCTGTAGAAAGATTCAGACACAATACGTAACCATTCTGCTGCTTTACTCACAGATTTTAGCTTCTCCATCTTTGAGACTTACTTAATCATTCACTTACTACATACGTGCCTGTGAGACTTTGCTATATCTTCCTATAGTCAGTAGATACTTAGTTGTCCATCTAACAGCATCCTGCTGGAAAGAGATGATAATGTATTCTTTTTTTCCCCCCTCTCTATTGGACAAATGATCACACAGCACTGTGGTTGATGATGCCAGGTAAAGCGATTATCTTTTCACAGGAAAATACTGAGAAACTTTACACATGCTCAAGCTAGAATGGGTCTGCAGAAATGTGAATGAATGGCAAAGTAATATTCTCACCTGCCGTAAAGCTGTGCCATCAAGCAGCGGTACATGTTAAGATGTCATCCTGACTTTGTTATTCAGCCACTTCCCCAGTTTCACTCAAGCGCCCACGCTGCCCTGATGGTGCTGAGCACTTACCTGTGTCATCTTTGCAGATGCTGGAAGAACTGCTGTTCTCGTTACTTTGGTATAGACATTGGGTTCTGTTCTCTTGCGGAGCTGGTGAGGTCTGAGTCATCCCCTCTTCCAGGGCTTGTTTGATCCAGCGCTGAAACAGAACGAGACTACATAAACGTGCAACCCCTCCAGTACTTTCTATGTAATCTCACAGGATGTGCTCAAACTCCTACACTCGTGTGCAGCAGGGCAGACTGCTCAGAACACCAATATTACCGCCTTTGCGTGCGCTCAGGCGGGAACCCACTAGAACACAGCAGCTAGCACTGTGTCTGCCACCTACTGTGATGGAGTGTGCTCTTGATGAGATGCGTTCTGGGGATCAGCAGATCTCAGCAATAACACAAGGGTAAGTAAAGAGCAAATTATACATAGATAAAATGCAAAACTCGGGCAGCAACCAACTATTAAAAGCAATCTTAATCTCAGAAAAAGGAGAAAGAAATATGATAAACTATTGTAAAACCCTGTTGGGGTTTTTTTTAGATGCTGTTTCCTGCCCCTGAGCACAAACATTGTCCCTCTGCTCCACTAAGGCATATTAGAGCTTAAAGATTCTGCTCTAACACTTCCAGCAGAGAAATGGCTGAGTTTAATCACACAACAGTTCTTACAGCACTGCGCTTGCTGCCATAGATAGAGAGCAAAAAAATCTGATAAAATGCAAGCAGAAGTTTTAGAGGAGGCTAAACCAAGAGAATAATAAGGGGAAGTATTTTCTTCAGCTACTAATAAGAGAGATGAAAGTCACAGTGTTCCTTCTGAACACGGACAATAAAGAATGCTTCACACCTCATGCAAGTGAACACGAATTGAAGTCTCTGCAAATGAGCTGCTGCAGTGGGTATGTGAGCTCTGAATCTTGGGACAAAATGACCCCTGATGGGAGGCAGGAAACCTTTGCTTACTTCACTATAAAAAATAACTCCACAGTATAAGGGAGAACACCCAGGTGATTCAGTAAGATGACAGACAACTGCTCAAAAAAACCAAACAGTAATTTGCATTTGTGAAGCTTACCCAAGGGACTCACTTTACCAGCCTTTCCTTCTCCCAGAGAGGTTTAAAATTGTAAGTTTACCTTTCAGTAATCCACAGCTCATCTGCATGCCAGCAATATGCATCTTACTAGAGACATGCGTATGTCTTATGATTCCTCAACGCTACCATGAAAGTGCTTCAGAAACTCAGTGGCCACAATCCTCAAATGAAAACTTCAGTGCGAGCATGAAGAGCAGGTGCCAGGATCTATTTCGATGGCCTTCCTTACTGTACAGCAGATGCTTCTCCTCTGTTCAAATATAACTCAATGGATTCCACTGTGGCCACCAGGAAAAGTGAGAAGTGTCAGCCAGTCTGGAACACTTGTACCTCAAATGCAGCATCTGATCTGACAGCCAAGCGACTGTACAATGCGTGATTAACGTGAGCACGTTATAGGGTTCAGTTTCCTTGCAAGGTTCAGACATGGGCATGCTCTGGATGCAAAACTGAACTCATCAGCTGAGGTTTTTTGGCACAGTTTAAGGAAGAGGCCTGCTGACAATCCAAGAAAATGTGATCTATTTGAGTAGCCTTTATAAATCAACCTTCCTGACAGAATAGTCAGAAGCAGTCAAGACAGAAAGATCAGGTCTTGAGAGAGCAATGTTGTCAAGTTCTGGACCATTTCTAGAGCTCAGCTGGCTGAAAAGGAGATCTTCCCTGTGAGAGTTTTCTAAAGATTCCTAAACATGAGAAAGAGATTTTTTTCTACATCTTGAGACTGTTAGTGATAAAACCACCAAACGCTACAAAACATTTTCCATTAAAAAGCTGGGGAACTCCTACAATGAATGAAACCCCTTACTAGAACAGTTATCGATTATTTACTTTGAAAAAGTAGAAAACAAATTACTTTCTGCAACATCTGTTCTGGACACAGAAGTTATCAGTATTTTATTAATTATGTAGATAATGGAACAGGCAGTAAGTTTTCAGATTATGTGAACCTGGGAGAAGCAAGAACATGCTAGAAGACGGTATTCAAGTTTTTCCTCCTAAATTGGGAAATAGATGGGCAAAAACAGGACACAGCTCAGCACAGGCTAGAACAAATTTCCATGTAAAGTCAGAAAATCACTTCTAAAATTACACACTAGAAAACAAACATAGTAAATCAACAACTGAACATGAGTCTAAGTCAACCTGTCAAAGAAAACGCAGTCGTGACATTGGGTGTAGGCTACACGACACAGAGCAACTTTCTGCATTGAAAATGCCCCGGCTGCAACACAACATTGGGTTTTGGACACTCGGCTTCAGGGAAGATGTCGACTAAATGGAAGTCACTCACAGTGAGACTAGTCCATTCCCTCTTGGGCAGTGAGAATTACCATATTACTAGAAAACAGCCAAGTGTAGCAAGAGATTGGAAGACTTGATTCATGACAGTTTTCACTGACTTGTAAGCTTGCTGCCTATTTGTACAGCAAAAGCACCAAGCAGAGAACTCCGAATCTCCGCCAGTTTTGCTCTGGATGCTCCTCTCTTCCCTTAGGCTCCAAGACACTGTTAAGATTCAAAAAAGCAGCTGGAACTTTGCAGTTCTTAGCTTAAAAATCCATGGGGAGATTTCCCAGGCACACGGAAACAAGCATGAGTTTGCTTATAAAAGTATATAAAAACCATCAAGAGCTTTAACCATGAAGGGAACACCCAAGAGAGACCTTGGCTTCTTTTTGTTGGTGCCTGTTAGAGCACAACAACAAATTTGCTGAAGGTGGAAACATTGAAGTCCAAAGCTTCTCTCTGGAAAAAAACCCTTAAAGGAAAGCAAAGAAACCAGGACATGGTACCTGACTTTGAAAGCCATCAAGACAGGAAGATCAGAAAGGATTCCCATAAAACTGTTCTCAGGTAATCACATAGGGACTTGAAGAGCCTCTGTGCAAAGCTGACAGGCAACAGGCAAGGTGGATTCTGATAGAAATCCAACTGAGAAACCTAATGTGGGCTACTGTTTCCCTGAGGATGGGTAAACGCTACCATTTACTGGCCACATACCACCTCTGGAGGAACAAAGGCCTCAGCTGAGGATTCCTGCACGGCCACAAGTATCTGTTGTAGATAGACAGTCTGCGACTGTCAAACAAAGAGCCACGGGCTTCCTCTTGTGAAAGGCAAGCTCAAAGCTCTGCTAAACAACAAAGGCTCTCCAAAGATAATGGATCTTGACTGAGGCACGGCATTCTTGATGCCTTCTGCAACACTGTCCTACCCCCACAATGCCAACCATCCTCTGACACTAGAAGTAGTAACAGAAAACATCCTAAGGGCAATAATTAAAACTCCTTGAATCACACATGCTGGATAATAAACAGCCACTGCAGACTTGAAAGTACATATTTCTAAGAGGAGAGTCACAGAAGAGTTGTTCTACCATGGTAAAAGGCAAGAATGAACGGCAGCTTAGCACACACACATGGAAATAGGCTCAAAGAGGGCACCGCAACTTTACAAAGGTACCAGTAAGAGCTTGATGAGTATATAGCCCCTGAAGGTAAGACATGAGCAAACATACCTTTTTACAGGAGCTGTAAATTCCATCCAACAGAAAGGGCCTTCGACGTCTCTCAGGGTTGAAAGGTGAACCAAAACGGATGTAGTGTTTAGGTGTGGTACAAATTAGCGGGGAGTGGATGAGGCCTGGCAACATATTTAGGGTAGTTGCCAAAACTGTCGGGTCTGTAGTAATGCGCAAAGGGCACTCGATAGGGCACTCCTGCTTCTCTGCCTTGTCGTTCAGCCATTCCGTAACGAGATACTGAAGGAGAAAACACATGTCAGGGCAATTAGTACAGGCGAAGGAGAAAGGCAATAGAGCACAAAGGTGTACAGGGAAGCAGTGCTCAGCTCCGCCCGCATGCTAAAAATCTCTGTCCTCTTCCACAGTAAGGAACACAGCCAGGACCTTCCTCTGTCAAACCCAATTCTCATCTATTACAGGCACAACAACAGGTAATTCAATTGTAGAGAAGTAGCTCGATTTTATGTTCCACTAACCTTATTAGAAGGTTCTCCAAAAACTTTATCACCTTGTTCAAAAATAGTTTCTAGCAGCAAACCTAAATGCATTAATGGCTAATTTATGCCCAGTATGTGGCAGCTGCCCGCTAGCTTCTGCAATTTTTCCTCCTTTCTCTTACAAGTCTCTCCCAGCTTGTACATTATAGTCTGCAGCCACATTCCCTCTTGGTCTTCAATCCTAAGCTGAAAGCCAACTACCTCTACTTTGTCCTGAACTAATACCACACCTCAGTTCACATCCCACCCCATTCTGAAAAGATACTGCCACTGATTCACACAACAAACACATTTTGATGCCATTTTAAATTTATCTTTAAATTCCAACTGATCTTTACTACATAATGGCTCCACTTTTCTCTCCTTGCTGTCTTGCTGTTATACACCAGAGAACCTAGGTTTTACTATCCTTCACAAGGATAGTAAAGGTGGTTTTTTTTTTTCAAGGTGGTTTTGCTGGGGTTTTTATGCGAGTCTCACTACACCTCTATGCTGCTTGATTTAAGGTAACTTCTTGGTTGATGATCTTTGTCTCTGCTCCTAAGACAGTGGGAATGCACCAAAAACTTGAGATCGTGTGCATCCAGTCTTTCCTAATAACCATCCTTTCTTTTGGGTCCAAAAGCTAGAGATCTTGCCAAATTATTAGCAACCAATCTTTAAATTGCAGCTACCTCATCAGAGCTGTAACAACCACTTTTGCATGCTGCCACCAAAAACTTCTGCTGGCTTACTGTGCATAGATCAAACACATCAACCCTCCCCATCCTTCTGTTAGCACCTTGCTCCCTAACAGGAACAACACAAACAGCTTGTTGTCCTCATGGACTTTGCCAGCCAACTTCCAAGCCTCTCCTTGTCCTCCACACCAGTACTGAAACATCTGCTTTTTGCTTTCGTCACCCAGGGCTGAGCCTCTGTCACTGAATTCCTTATACTGCCCAGCCCCTCCAGCCCTTCTCTCCCATGGCTCCTCAAGCTGGAAGCAGTTTCTTCCCTGCATACACACAGCTGTATAGTTTGCCTCTTTCTCTGCCATAACCAAAAGTGAGACCCTTCCTGTTGCACCTGTACCACCCTGTTGGTGTCTAAGGTCTATGCAGACTTGCTGTAAAGATCAGCAAATTTATTTTACTGATCTTTCTGTGTACAGGGCTGAGCAGTTTCTAAGCCATGACGAGGGCTCTTTGCCACTACAGAACAAATAATACAGTAAATATAAAGTCATGTAATTCCAACTATTTTGGAGAACTGTTTCTCCTGAGCCAAGTTCTCCCCAAAGGCTACACAGAGCCTCTTTTTCCCTTCTCCAGTTTGAGCACTCGATCGTATTTACCTTTTTAGTTTTGGGGTACTTTACTGCAGCTCGATTAGACTGAGATCCTGCAGCCAGGATAGCAGTTGGGTCAGATCCCGTCAACTGTCTGCCTTCTCCTGGACCTTCTACATTGCTGACATCTGTTGCGGTTACCAAGCTGGCAGTGCTTCCTTCCTCTGGGACAGCCTGTGAGAGTTCAGCTTGCTGGGAACTGGCTTGTTTCTGCCTCCTCAATCTTTGTGCTGAACTGGTCCGGTATCGAGAGAAGCGACTTTTTGGTCGCGGCCTGGAGGGTTTTGCTGGAGTCGGCTTAGTAACTGTTTTTTCGGGGACAGCATCCTATAATATAAACTGTCATTAGTCCAAGCACCAATAAAAGTATTCCTTTTCTCTGCATACAGGGTTAAGAACTGAGATTTATTTACTGACACTACCTGACTCATAAAATCTGATTGGACCCTGTTTGCATTGGTTCATAAAACGGTTTTGAGGACCCTTCTAAAATTCATCGTTTTGCCTGCTGTGTTCTTAAAGGGGTCAACCAAAACATTGGTCTTAAGGAAGAAAGCAGTAGTATGAAACTTGCCACTTATCTCAAGGTAACTGCTCTTACTCCTGATCCGAGCTGACATGTATCATTCCAGGCAAATATCTGGGCCCTGCCATATAATGGGAACACATGCATCCAAAGTAGACTGGGCCAAAAAAAACAAAGAAAAAGCAAAAGAATTTCTCCATCGTTACAGTTATGCATTCAGCTTAAGCTCACACCAGTACAGAAAGGGCCCACTCAGTGAAGGAGCTGCGCTTGTTCAGCCCAGAGAAGACTCAGGAGGACCTAACGGCATTCAGACTGAAGCCACTCAGAAGATGCAGCGGTGCCATCAATGTACATATGCTGGAATGAGAGGATCAGACTGGATACAAGGCAAAGTTTCTTCACCCTGAGAACAGTCATGAATTGGAAGAAGTTTCCTAGAGGGATTGTGCAATCTCCGTTCTTGGAGGTATTCAAGACAAGACTGGGTAAAACCCTGGCCAACCTGGTCTGTCCTCAGAGCTGACCCTGCCTGATGTAGAATGGATTCAGGACCCCATGAAGCTCCTCCCAACCCGAACAATCTTATGATCGGTTACGCTGCACCTGAGGTACAAGCTATTAAAACAGTCTTATCTTTGTCTTACCGCTACTTGTGAAGATCGTCGCGTGTTCACTCCAGTACTGCTGTTACTGTTAGAAACATTTGAAGGAGCAGCACTCAGTGCTGAACTTCCATCTTCAGTCTCAGGAGTCTCTGTTTTCACTTCCTCCACCTCAGGAACTTCAGAATTGACGTTGATTTCGGTATCAGTGCTGTTACGGTCTGACGGTTGCTCTCGTCTCCTCTTTCTCTTTTCCAAGTTTTCAAACATGTGCATGATGGCTTCTACCTTCCTGTCTTCCCGGGACTAGAACACAAGAGTAAATTTAAGTCAGCATTGCAAATTATGCACATAAAGAGGAGGAAGCAAGAAGAGATATGGGATGCAGCACAGGAAGGAGAGTAACTGCCAAACAGCAATGACAAGAGCCAGAAAGGGGACAGAGAGCAGCAGCTCTTTTCAGATACTTGCATTTTTCAACATGGCAAATTTCCCAGAACAACAACATTATCGTGTGTTCACAGAGTGACTAGAAGAACTAGACTTTGTTCTTAAATAGGACCACTTAGATAATATTGAGTTATATTTATAAAATAGCCACAAGGAAATGCATAATTTTGAAGAACTAAAAACCGTAGGAAAAAATAAATAGTGAAGAGACGACTTGGAAACAAATAGAGCTACTTGCTAATGACCACGTATTAGAAGCAAACAAAAGCCAGAGGCAACAGAAGTAAATGAATCAGTAATTTGCAGCAAGTATAACACAAAACCTGACTAAAATGATCCACATTCATTCCTTCTCTGATGTCAGAAAATCACCCAGCTCAAAAATAAAAGCTCTTGTCTAAGCAGTTTACATAGCGGGTAAGAAAAAGAGAAGATGAGATAACAGAGTCAAACAAAGGTATTTATTAGGTAAACAGAAAAGACAGGAACTCTTATCACCTAGTGGTGTCAGAAACAATCGGTAATTATGCATGTAAAAGGCCCAGTAAAATAATGCCGCAGTGACTGGCAAAAACCAGGCTGAATCAAGTGAATATCATAAAGTGGAGCCAAGCGCCTTCTGAGACTTGTCATGGAGGAGAAAGGATCTTGCAGTACACGGTAGCACTTGGTCACAGTTGCCTTGCTTTTACAGTTTTCTGCTCAAAAATATTCAGTATACACACAAAAAATTAGAGACTGGGCAAACTATAGATGCCAAGGCACCTGGTGCCAAGTATAGAAAACTGAATCTCATTAAAGGAGATTAACTGGTGCAAGGCTTACAGGCTTCTGGGAAACTAACACTTCACTTAGTCTTCTTGAACTCTGCTGTCCCAGAAAGACATCAGCTCCCCTGCATTAAAATGAAATCTTCCCTCCAAGCTCAAGGCGAGTCTGAGTAGAAGCAGCCATCCATCAAACTTCAATAGGAACTGACTGCTTTATCTTGCCTGTTCTAAAAATCCATGAGATAATCCAAGGATCTCTCAGAAGGATGGCCCTCGGCTCTGCAATTTGCTGCACTATCTTAACATTTAAAGCATTCTCAGGAAATTCACACATGATCCACATCTCTGATTAGAGAACGATTAAGGTGTTTGTTGAAAAAACAAAAACCAGGGAACTCCCAGCTCCAATACATTTGTTGGTTGGCAGAAGGATATGAGCACTTTTATCTTTTCCTTCCTTGGGTTTTTAGTTGGTTGCTTTGTTTATTTGTTTTTGTTTTGTTGTTTTGGGTTTTTAAATTAATGAATTCAGTAGAGCAAAACCAGCTCCACCCACGTGCTTAAACCATTCTGATCCAGGGAGCAACCCCAGGTGCCATAAGAAGCAACCTAAAAAAATCATCTTTATTCAGTACAGAAAGTGGCTGAGATGGGACTGTGTTATCAAAGACCCAACAGCACTGAGAAATATGTTGATCTAGGAGACTGATTAAGACAACAACTATTTGGGAGCACACAGGGATTTCCTAATAGAGAACGTAGCAAATGTGGATGACTTGTGCCAATAGTGTTGTTGGTGGTCTGCTCTCAGGAACTTTTGCCAGTTGATTCTACCCCTTTTTCACATGGCAACATGTTTATGAACCCGTACAGGGAACGGGTACATGTTAACAAACCTAACCCAGCAAAATGGGCCAAGTTTTAATAAAAATCAGGTTCTGGTTTGTTGAATGATCTAGCTGAAGATGCCCCTGCCCATTGCAGGAGGGGTTTGGACTAGATGACCCTTAAAGGTCTGTTCCACCCTAAACCATTCTATGATTCTATGGCTCCACAAATTCTTGTCCTGGCAATAAGGAAAGGCAGCAGGAACATAAAAAGGGTGCAATTACATTTTTTGAAGTTGATGTTGATTGTCTTGTTAATGTATGTTTTAGACTACAGAATAGCCCTGAAAGTAACAGTTAAACCTTTAAATTGGGAAACACATCTGTTATGTACCTTCTAACCTGCAGTACCCTAACATAAATCCCATGACAGGGTGTCAAACTGGGTGTTTTTCGGTCGAGTTTTGAGTTTGAATTTTAAAAAAATCAAATCACTGAAGACCACTGACAGTTGGAATTTGTATTGAAACAACTGAAATAACCAACTGGACCTGTTGGGCACCACATGAAGCAAGTCCTAAGGGGGATGATATCCAAACTAAGAAAGGTACTTGCCCGTCGGCTGTGAACCAAGGCTCCCTGTTCATCTGCAGGCTCCTCTTTCTCCCCTTCTTGTTTCTCCTCCTTCTCTGCTACCTGTAAGAGAAGCCCAGGCTTAGTATGTCAAGCAAAATCCAGTACTGTTTTAAAGCTATCAAGATTCCGATGGTAATCTAAGGTGCTAAAGGTTTAAAAAAAGGCTTCCTGCAGTTTATGTTCTCAAGATCTCAGTGCTGTACTGGATCACATTCCACAGCAATAAACGATAAAAATACACACAAGAAAATGTCAAGGGTTTTACCTCATTGTCACTGACAGCTGCAGGTCCCTCAGGAACTTCCTCCGTTTGCTGACTGCTGTTCTCATCCGATGCAATGCCCTGCTGCTCCATTTCTAGCTCCTTTCGACGGGCTTTTCGCCGGCGTGTTTCTGCCCCAAGCAGTGTGCCTAAAACAGGTGGAGGTAGGTGTTCTGCAGCATTTGGGCTACGTTTCTGCACAGGGCAATTCCGGTTCCCCTTGTGACACGCACAGTCCACTTTATAGTTGCTGCTCCAAAACACAAACATAATTCGTGTCACTCTTCATTTCTCAACCCTCATACAGAGACATTCAATGCATCTCCTACTAAACATCTCACCACGTGCCAAAGCAAGGACAGCAGGCTACCTTATGGCCTCTATTGTAGAATATGCCAGCAGAACTGGACAGAATAGCCGGAAAATGCAATTCAGTAGAAAACGGAGCAAAATGTAGAATGCGAGGAAAGGGCTGGAGGAAGATGTCCAGTCCAGGAGGGCAGTGGAGAGCTCCCGGGTGAGGTGAAGGACTCACCAGATGTTGTACTCATAGTCAAAGGCGATGGTAACCTCTGTGTCCTTGGCAATGGTGGCAACAGCATAGATGCACAGGTGGATCATCCCATCAGCAATCACATGACGAACCTTGTTAAACAAAGTAGAGAGAAACTAACATCTCTACAAGTTGCACTTCTTACTTCCAAGAGGGAAGCCTCCTTCTGCAAAGTAGCTCTTATCTAGTCCATGAATAATTATCCTAAATTCTCCACAGGGAAAAGCCTGCTTCACTGCTCTTGTCTCATTCTCTGCTCTTCCACTTACTACCACCTGCTTACCCTATCATTCCGCAGCTGAAGGAAAGCCATAAAAGAAACCTTTTCCTTCCAAAGAAAAATCTCATGTTCCCAAACTTTCTCATCTTCTGAGTATAAGCCACCAAACAAACAAGAGATGCAGACGATTTACCCCACCTACTGCATTTTAAGTTTGAACACCCACAAAAAAAGAATGTGCTAAGCCTGTGTAAAACTTGTTATTTGCCATTAGTGATGGTGAAGAGAGAATTTACCTCTGCATTTGGAGTGCAGGAACGCCTGATGAACCTGGCATCATTGCCAAAGGTGCGGGCATCAACACACATTTCAACGCCATTGAACTTGGAGTAGAACAGCACAAAGGGATATGGCCTGGAGAAGTAACAAAACGTCTCAATCCCCAAACACCCAGTTCCCACGTACTTATAACAGGCATCCCTCACTTCACTGGAAGCAGCGCTTCCACCAGTGCCATCGCTCTGGACGCTTACGCACTTCCATCATCACAGTTTAACAGATCTACTTCTGAGGGTTTTGGTCCATAAGCAGAGCATCAAGCTGAGGCTGTATATTTGATTTCACATTTCTACGGATGGCACAGCCGCCAAGGGCCCTGTAAGTGTGCATTATCTTGTAGAGACACTAGTCTCTCCGTGCCATGATGCTCTCATACTAATCACTGCATAGTACTCTTACTTTTTGAAGAAATGCCCATTGACCTCGAATTGCTGTCGTAACATAACCTTCCCTCGATACTCAATTATAAGGGTATCTAGTGCCAAGTCTCTTGCTGCTCTCAGGATCTTCCGGTGCTTCTGAACCCGAGTTACTCTTCCCAGCTGCAACTGTAACAAAAACCAAAGCAAAATATAAGAATTTAAACCAAAGGTCTCTAACTCATGAAGAATATTTTATTTCCATGAAAAAAAACAACACTCTAGTAGTAACACAGAGAAATTCTATCAGGCGAATATATTGTTTATTCTGTAATGGTTTAGTAATGACCAACAACCTTGACAATACTTATCCAAAGCAAAGAGTATTTATTCCTTCCCTTTGACAGTAAGTCCAACAAATCTCTCAGATTTCAGTCTTGCAGCTAGAAGGCATAACCAGACCCATCAGTTGCTGCTGACAGGGAACTGCTCTGCAATTATGGCCACTTTCACTGTCAGAATAACCCAAATCTTCCCTAAATTGTGGGTTGTCACACATTTAGAGGAAAAAACACAGGCTTTTCCTTCTGCAGAGGATGGTCAATTCTAGCTAACAGGCCAAAGATTTAACCTGCCCATTTCTACCCCCACCCAGAAACTTCTCTTCATCTGCCTGCTCAACTAGTTCTGTGCATTTTTAATCTATTTAGTATGAAGAAATACAGTTTTTAACTATGTAGTGACAGTTTGCTGAACATTCTTTACGTTGATATCTACAGCTCAATTACAATGGATTTCACAACCATACGTCTTCACAGTATGAAACCACAACATTCTTTAAGCAGAGACATCCAAATATGACACATTTTGCAGAATAATGGAAGGGATATTATAAGCACTAGGGCATAGGAAAGATTTCTCCCATTAAACCAAACTTTTCTTCATTAACAGATTGAATCTCTCTGGAAGTAAAAATGATGTGAAGATGTCTGGCTGCCTCACCACGAGCTGCGCCTGCTCTTTCCTAAGCATGTTATTTACTGTTCACAGGGACCTCGTTTAGACATTTTTCCAGAGTAGAGGCAGTTAAGTGTTTTTACTTCTGTAACAACAACAGTCATCTATCTAAATGAGAAGTAAAGCACAAGATTTTATTAAAAGCAAGCCCCCAACCTCTTCTGATAAAACTTGCTTTTAGAAACAGCTACTGAGGAGTCTGCTCAAATGGATAAAAATCACATTAGCTTAAGAGGAGGCTCGGTCAACAATGACAGAACGCGTGACATTCTAACCTTGTAAAAAGAAATTGATGCCTTGTGGCAGCACTCAGCACTGTGAACCAGACAGAACCCTCTGTACTGACCATATGAAAGTATTGAACCACAGATATTTTTTTTTTGGTAGCAATCTTGTACATGCTCTGAGTTAAACTTCTTTGGGAAGAAGACAACTTCTGTTCTTTTAATATATTATAATGCAGATCTTGGATCAGCCACTAAAGTCAGATCTATCTGCTCACTTCTCTTACTCAGGTCTAGGATAAAGACAGCTTTATAAAAATATTCATTTGAAACCTCTGAAGATGGGAGTAATGGTCCTGCTATTCCAGATGCCCTCTTGGAGATATATCCAGTGCCACTTTTATTATTTCTGTAGGGTATATCTTTTTTTTCAAACCACTGTATCTGCCAGCCATTGGAAAAACCCGCCCACATGTATTGGAGACTCTGAAAAGCCGTGCACAGCATCGTTCATAATTTCGTATCTCGGGTCCTGATAGGAACTAACAGAGGATTCCCCAAGTCCACTGAACTGGCGTAAAAGAAACATGTTATTTCCAGACTAAGAAGCCACACTGCTGGCCCTGATTTCTGATTAACAAACTCATGACACGAGTGAACTGTAGGATAAGACTGTTTACATCGCCGAGAGTAGTGGTTATATTGTTTTAAAAACATTGGGTACTTTCTGCACTATTCAACTGTGGTAGCAGAGAATAAATAAATGGGACTAGATTTGTTAGTGTGTGACAGGAGGAGATGAGGAGAAAGTATGCAAAGTTAGCAGATAAATTAGGACTGAGACATAAGGGTGTCTCCAGCTGAATAATTTTAGTTCTATACTACCACTTGTTTGATGCTAGAATCAGTTGCTTATATAAGCTGGCCCTGCATAAGAGGGTAGGACCAGGCAACCTTCAGTGGTTCCTCTCAACTGAAATTACTGTACTACTCTATGAAATTCTCTTCATATCTTTCAGAGATGTGAGTTAATGTCTGGTAGCTTTCACTCTCACCTTCAGCCCATGACTGATTTGTATTACAGCTCACCTGATGCTGGAAAACACTGGGGGAACACAAGTGGGATAAGCTGGGGTGGTGGCAGAAGAGAGCCCATGAAAGAGAGAAGTTCCGCATCTGTAAAACTTCACAATCATCTGAGTTTGGCAAAATAGAAATGATCTCATAGCTTTTCTGATAGGACCCTAGCTCAGCTTGTTGTCTGAATTTAGAAATATGGAGAGGATTAGCTGCCATGCTTTCATGTGTGAAAAGAACAAATGATTTTATTCATGTCATAGGCTGGGGATTGCTGACTGCTAATCAGATAAAACTGTTCTGATATGTTTGCAGAGAAACATCTGCATAATACTCAGTGGCTTTATTTTATAAAGGCCTTTTTGCTCTTCACTTCAGAATGTGAAATCAATCAGGGATTTGAGCTCAAGTCAGCAATTATCAGAGGCAACAAAGGGCAAATACTGACCCTGGGTTTCATTCTGCAACAGCAGGCAGAAAAGTGATTCACAGTTTTCAGTTTGTCAAGTATCTGGCAGCAGCCAGCACTAAGATGATTTTATTCATGACACTGAATAGCTTCGTGTTTTTACAAGTTTCCCTTTGCATCATCAAGACAATTGAGAATTGGTTTATTCAAAATATTCCAATGATCAAAATCCTATATCCTGCATGTATAACTCTTCACCTATCTTTCCCTACTCCTGCTGGCTTGGGAAAGCTTTAAGATCACATTTTCCTCTCTATCTCTCTCTTCTTTTTTTTTTCCAAAGAAGTATACACTTGCATCATTGTTTACTCAAGCCAAACAACTCTCTTAACTGAGAGTATGCAGGGTATATAAACCATTTTATTTTTATTCCTTTCTCATCTCCAGAGTCTTCATAGCCAAATAAAGCAGTTATGATACACATTTTCTACACACGGCTGCCATCAGCATACGGACATGAGCTCCTTAATTTTTTTCCTAGCTCAAAATACCTATTTCCTTATCTCCCAGAGAAGATATTTTCACATCCAGTAATGAAATCTAGCTAACTGAGAAGCAAGCCAAGAAGCCTTTTCAGTCTGTCTAACAAAGGTGAAACAAATTTGTGGAACAAAAACGTAAAGCAGAGGATGAGAGCCCGCACACTCCACACTTGTGCAGGCTGATTCTCCACACAGCACCCCACAGCCGGCTGCTGAGCAGAGAGAAAACAAGGACACAATGGCTGACAAGCAGCAACCTGAGACAGTCACTCAGACTTTCCTCAGTATCCAAGAGGAACTATAAAGCCACCAAGTTCCTTTATGCTTTCCCAACACGCACAATGATAGGGACCTTCCTACAGCTTGTTTAGAGTAACTGCAGCTCACTAAGAAGTTTTGCAACTTTCTGTATTTTTTTTATTTCTTTGAGATATATCACATTTGGAGCTGTCTGATTTGGAATGCTGGCTGCTTCTACCTGCGGGAAAATCTATGTCTGTACAGGGAATGTGGAGGGCAAGAGAGCACGACAAGGACAAGCACATTTATGTATGGTAACTTTTACAATCATCTGTCCTACTGTACTCTACACAAAGGTAATTAAAAGAAATAGCCTGTGTTTTACTACTTATTTCAAGACTTTCCCTAAAATTCATGTGATGGAGACGGAAGAGTGTGCATTTAGGCTCAGAAAATATTACAACTTGCAGAGAAGTAGAACTTTTTCTTCCCTGTATTTCCCCAGTTGCTCTCTTTAGGAAGGCTACTCCCATAGTCAAGGACAAGGGTTTCTTCCAACCCCCACAGAAGTTTTATTATTGCAGAACTAGAGGCAAGAGTGGAAGGAAGCTGGGTCCAAAGTCTGCTTTCTGCACTCGCCCTTACTGGCAGTATCTATACTCTTCATCTACATGAAAGCAGAAGGAAAGGTGGGAGGGAACGGGCGAACTTCACAGAGCAGTGAGTCAGGTGATATAAACAGTAATAATTCAAGCACAAACATACACCTGATATTCAGGTTTCCAACTCTGCTCCCCTTCTACAGAACAGGTGCCTCATATCTCTTTTGGAGCTCATCCTTTTCAGTTGCACCCATCTCCATTCCCCTGGACAAGGAAGCCCTATGTCTGTTCT
>WEIS01057148.1:0-12030 GCA_013389965.1 Todus mexicanus | reverse complement strand
AGAAAGAAAGAAAGAAAAGTTTAAAAAGATTTTGCAGGTATATTCTATTGATTCAAAAAACAGATGAAAGACCGACTGACAAAAAAAAAAAAAAAGGAATTTAAAAATGTAAATGAAAATTAGAAACTGTTAAAGAATATTTTGCTATATATATTTAAGAAAGAACGTAGGTCCATAGCTGAAAGAGAAGAGTAAACTGTCTTTTTTAAAGTTATTTTACAAGGGTACTGAAAACAGCTATGAAAAGTAAAACTCCAATATATAATAACTGGGGAAGTTTAAAAGGAAAAGTTAGAAACTACAAACTGTAGACATTACTGAGGAAGTGAAATACTCCTGCGGGGGGGGTGGAATAGGAGGAGTGTAAAGCTGGAACAATAAGTAGGAGGTTTTAATAAATCAAAATCAGAAAGAATCCTAAGTGTAATATTGAATTGTGGACAGATGTGGATGAATGTGGAAGGACAGGACAGACCTGCTGACAATATTTCAGAAGAAGTAAATGTCTTCAGGAAACATTTTAATTTCAGTTTTGGGGGAAATATAGATATATTCCATGATGATGATTAAATACTTTCTCTTACCACAGAAAAGAGCATGTGACAGAATATACAGTAAAATCAGATAGATAGATATTAGTTATCTGTATGATTGGTATCCCAGATCTAGAAAAGAACTAACCAGGGACCAATATGTATTGTGGAGTTGTAGAAATTACTTGCATCCTGGGAATAGAAAAAGTCCTTCTGGAACAGAGAAACAAAATAATCTGGGTGACTTTGGGTTATCCATCTAACATCAGTTGTGGAAAAAATGACAGAGTCAAGGACATCACTGAAAAAAATAGCACTGATTCACACAGAAAATAGATTACATCAAGTCAATCTCATGTGAATTTTGACAGGCAAAAATGATAGCATAGATGTAGCATATTTCCACGGGAATTTCATAAATTACACCACAAAATTTCTATTATGAAATCGGAACCACTGGATAATCAATGTGATGTACATTTAAACAGGTAAAAAAATCAGACACGTCTAAAATGAGTGTATATCTTTGACCTAATACACTGCATAGCTGTACTCTAGATGGATTTGTCTGTAACCTTGCATTATTTAATTTTTTTTACAAATGTCTAAGAAAAAGCATTAAAATTGTTATGTATAAACAGAGCAGATGACACTGGGATTGGCAAGAACAATAAAAAACAAGATAGATTGCTAACAGCAGACTTCACTGTGGTTGATATGCTGAGCACAAGCCAACTACTGGCACTTTCCCATGACCAAATGTAAGACTGCATGCTTAAAAATGACACATACAGACCTGATTTACCAAATGGGGTTAGGGGACACAATTTGACTCCCTGGAAGAAAACAATTCCAGCAGCGACCTGTAGGTCATGGTGAATATTGGTTGAACATGAGAATCTAAGCAGTACTGTGGACCTCAAATTACAAACTGGGGAACTGGAGACACAAAGTGATGAAGTCAAAGAAGAGGTTGCAAATCTGGAAAGGGTTAATAGAAGGGAAAAAGAGATGACTGTAACAATGGGAAAATGCGATGAGAGAGCCTTAGTCCCTTTAACTTGGAGAAGATGGAAAGTTGATCACAACGAAGATGGGTGGATGGCTTTTTATAAGAAATTTTTCAGACGGAGCAATGGCCTTGAAGCAGAAATCAATTCAGAAAAGCCTGACAACATATATCTTGGAGGACATCAAAAAATAAAAGAGATTACTGTAATGGTGCCTTTTGGGTTTGCAGTGCATTCTCTGCATCGAGAACAATTCACAGCAATTTTGTCTGAACACAGATGTGCATTAGAGTCAGTCATGTGGTTCTGTCCCAGGAGAAAAGCTCACCATCTTATAGATGGAAGCTGGAAACCAGAAATGGAGGTACTGAAGTCTCACCTGGGACACAGCTCCAAATATCCAAAGTGTCTGAAAAAGCCTGGTCCCCAGGGTTTGATCCTAGGGCAGGTCTGGGTTCCTCGCTGCAGGCCATAGTATCCTGTCCCAACCTGCTGGTGAGATGGCGATGTGGTGGTTTTCCTGAGCAGACAGCAGAGGTCACTTCAGTGACTCTAGGTGGAGGTTTTCTCTATCACCCCCACCACATGCTCACAGCCTTATGTCTGCTTTTCTTACAGAGCTCATGTCACTACCTAGACCTGGTCTTTCCCCTAGCTTTTTTCCTTGAAGAAATATGAACTTCAGGTGGTGCAACAAGTCCCTTCAAAGGGGATCTGATTTCTAGGGAGAGCACCTGCCTTAACTCCCTGTGGTGACTCCAGATGAACCTTCTGGAGCTGGTTTTCTACCTTGCAGTTGTGCTGTCCTCTTGGCTTCCTAAGGTCCAGGTACCAAACAGCATTTGCCACCTTTGAAAGGTTAAAAAAATAAATACTTGAAAGGAACTGAGGAGAGCTGAAAATCTGACCCAGGTCTGGCTTTAATTACCCAGCCAACACTGCTTTAAGCTCCCTTCCCAGTTGTTATACAAGACGTGATACAGGAATAAGCACATGGCATCTCTGCTGTTGCCTCAGTATCTCCCAAAGCAGAATGATTTGCTTCTATGGTTGGGGTAATTAAGACTAAAATCCCGAGTGAGACTTGGTGCTTCTGGGAAACGGAGTTGGAGAAGGTTGTGCAAAAGTCTATGAAAACCTCGTTTCAGCAAGCCTTGCTGCCCTGTGGAACAGCAGATTCAGAGTGGGGATGGAGAGTGGGAAAAACAGGGAGTCCTGGAAAGATGAAGCTGAACTGGGTATCCTATGGGGCTAGTGACATGGGATGCAATCACCCTGTTCAGCCTGGGTGCTCTGAAATATCATGGTAAGGAATGGTGGAGAACAGCTGGAGGACAGAATAGGCAAGAAGAAAAGAAATGGGTCATGGCAGCAAATAGCCTAAATTAGGCTCTTTCAAAAGGATTCTTAGCATCTGTTAATCTTTTCTTGTTTCTATTAGTCCCATTCACAATACCTGTGCATCTCAGCGCACTTCTTAAACCAATCCTTCAGGAGACACTTGTGTACTAATGTACCACCAGAGATAAAGCAACAGGAAGAAGAAGCAGAGAATGGAGCAAGCCATGAACTGAAGCCCCTGAAAACAGCAGCAAGAGCTACAGAGAAGGTTGGGCAGGAAAAGACAAGCAAAAGACCAGCTCAGTGGCTTTCGGGTACTATTCCTTTCTCCTACCTTTCACTGGACTGTCCTATATAAGTTCTTCTGGGAAGGGTTTGTCTTTGGTCCAACAATAGCACTCCTCACATCCATTGGTGCCCTCACTGGAAGTGTAATACGCCTTTTTAGTCACAAAAATTAGGTAGGTAGGGGAATTTGTAAAATACATGGCACTGGGGGTTTGAAACTGCAGAATACCTGCCTCTTGGCTCAGCAGTCCTGCTGCAGCTCTGTTCTCCATCTGCATGGAGAATAAAGGCTCCGGGGACAATAAAAACCCTGCTCGTGCACTAAAGCAGTAGGGCTTACTGGAGTGAGAGAGGCAAATCGCGTCTCTGCCGGAAACAGTGGTGAAATTCTTGTTGCCTTTAGCGGGGCCAGGACTTTGCCTAATACTTTTCAGTGAGGTTTCCCACTGGGACACAGATATTTTGGGGGTGAAAGAGCTTGTCAGTGGTCTTGCAGCAAAAAGAAGAGGAATGAAATTCAGTACAGGGAGTCTGATGGAGCTTGCTTGAATTCCTCTGAGGGAAGCAAAAATTTTTATCCTGTTTCTGGGCATATGGTAACATAGCAGAGCCCTTTCTGCTTGCTATATCACACGGCTAATAAAACTCCTGTGCTCCACACTCAGCAGATGGTTTTGTGGCTGATGTATGAACCAGAATGAGATCCTGTTCCCTTTCGCTGCAGCTTTCCTGGCTCTACAGTGCTAGAAAGAGCAAAGGTCACCTGCGAATTACTGTATACGTTGATAATATAGCAGAGCAGGGCTGTTAAACCGTGACGGCTTGAACAAGGGATCATCGAGGAGTGGGGGAAGAGAGAGAGATGAGTGAGATTTAAAAAGCTGCATTGAGAGACACCGCAGAATCTTTCATCTGAAAGGGGAAGGTATTTTAAAAGCTGCCTCCGCTGAGTGAGGCTTTGCAGGACTGCAGCGACATAGCAGACTCTGAAGTTGACCTTCCTCAACTGGCCTTCTCCCTTCACTGAAAATATTTCCAACTTGAGCATGAACCCCCATGCCGCAAATTGCACCTTCATGATGATGGGTTCACTTTTCTCATTTTCCTTTCACAGGCCGAGTGGCAGCTACAAGAGATCCTCCAATGATGGGCTGAACCCCCTTGAGTTCTGCACTGGCTTTGCCAAGCAATTTTACACCCTGTAGTTTGGACACAAGCCACACTCAGAGTTAGACTTTAGTAATTGTATTTGGAAAACTTTACATGGACTTATATACAGAGCAGAAGGAAGGGTTTTGTGGCAGCTTGGACCAGGACTGCGTGACATACTAGAAATTACTGTCTCTCTTTGGCATAAATTTGTCTTGTCTGCCCATTAGACATACAGGAGACAGCTCAGAACTAGGTAAAATCCAAAGCAATAAATTCAGGGCTTTCTTCGTAAGAAAAGATGAGCATGAAAACACAAAGAGTGTAAACAGTGCAGTGATGACTTACTGAGTCTGCAATTAAAAGTTTGAGAGGTAGCAGCTCTGATGTGGGTATTGTGTCCATGGGTGCTCTCTGAGACTTTGCTCTCCACCTGTGATGTCTGTGTGGGGCAGGAAATCCTAAGGTTTCCACACGGTGCTGCAGAAAATCTGCAGAAAAGAAGAAGGAGGAGCTCTCTGAGCTGCTGAACCCTTCCCTGCTGCCTCCCTCTTCATTACTCCATGGTAGACTCTAATAAATAGCGAACAGCTGCTGGGGCTCATTCTTTGCTGGTATATAACGGTAAAAAGAGTACAAATGGAGCTAAAAAACCCCCAAAATCCTCTAATAACAGCATACTTTCCCTAAACTGCTTCCACCGTAACCGTTCCACACAAATCATCCCATAAACACTTCTGAAGCTCCCAGTAAAGCGTACATGGCCTCCACTGATGTTATTAGAGGACTCCTCAGGAGTAAATTGAGAGCAGGCAGCCACTGCTGGTGCCAGCGTCCCCGTCTTCTCTTCTCTCCCTCTTTCTCTCACTTCCCCAGGACTTTCTGTGGTCTCGGTTAGTGCAACGTGAACTGTGATGTTGAGGCTCTCTTTTTTTTTTTTTTTTTTTTTTTTTTTTGTCNTTTTTTTTTTTTTTTTATCTGCTGTCCAGCTCTGCCTGTGAAATAACACAGCCTCCCTGCCAGGATGGGGCAGCCCTTGCAAGCCCCCAGCCCTGGCTGCGGAGGCATCGCTGTGCCAGGCAGTGGTATTTCTGGGAGCAAGAGGAGAATCAACGGATGGACAGGGGTAAATATTGCCCTCCTTTTGCCATTGATGCTTAGAGAGAAAGCCCTGTGGAGCCCAGCCAACATCTGACCCCCAGCCCTCTCTTGTGAGCACAATGTGCTTAAATAAGAAACTGTAGCATGGGCTACCATAAGCACAGGGCAGATGTTGCTGGGATGGATGCCTGAGCATGAAATCAAAAACCAAGTGTTTCCAAAAAAGGGAAAAAGAGACCAAGCTTTCAAACCCAGCAGTTGCCTTCATACATGAGTGGGGAGGACAAGAGTATGGTAGCTTCCCCAAACTGGGAAGCGCTGACTCAAGACAGGCTGCAGGGCAATAGGGAGTGAAGAGGGGGGCAGTAACAAGTGCCATTTCTATCAGCTCGGTTGGAAATCATCCCCATGGCCAGAAGCCCAGGCCTGGCCCAGGTTCACCCAAAGGTAGCTCCAAATGGACACAATGGAAGTCTCATGAGTCATAGCTGCTGCTCTGATAAAAGAAGCTGTTGCATGATCTGCAGGACACGTACAGCCACTGGAAGCTGGTGTTGAGTTATTGCATGTCTCAGAAGCCCCAAGCTCTGGCTGAAAATTTTCCCATCATGGACATATCCAAAATAACTTCCTTTTAACAGGGATTCTCAGCTGTCTAGCAACACAGTTCCTTCAGTGCAGGAAATGGTGCATTGTCTCCCTTTCATGAGTTTTTGCAGAATTTGCACAAATTTCATCTCTCTGAGCTCTTTTTTGCTCTGCCAGAGGTGGACCAAATGACCAAGGTTTTCAAAGCTTCTCAGGTGGACACAAGCTTATCCATGGATTGTATCAACAAACAAATACAGTTTCTTTTGGAAAACAGGATGAAAAATAAATGTTGAGCACACTCAGTACAGGTGCCTTTTGTTTTCCTTCCTTTGCTGCAGATTTCTGAAAATAATAGTTTTTAATAAAGGCCATTTTTAACTAATTTGGTTAAAACAGTCTATGTGGAATCTGGGTCTCTGGCTAAATTATTCTTATATCAATGTATCATGAGAAATAAAATCATAAAACTATAAAATTATAGAATAAGGAGATTTTACACTGGCATTTCCTAGATCCTGACTTTACAGCTGCAAAGATCCTTGGATGTGGTGTCATTTGTAGCAAACATCAGTGAGACTAAGAATCCAGGAATGACCTTACTAGGATAGATCAAAGGGGCCATCTGTCCCAGTAACTCATTTCTGACATTGACCCATGCTGAGGAAAAGGTGTTGGAAATCAGGGACCCTTCCCCTAGATATACTTACAGACTTTCTCAGCTTGAGGTTTCATCCAGAGAATTGTCTTTAATATCTACCCATGGACCAGCTCTCCATGTGGTCTTCCCTACACTTCTCACAGGCAGAGTGAAAACCTGAGTTGTTCGGTTTTTTTAAATCCCAAAGTCAGAAATGGTTGGTTCAAGATGTAGTAAATTGGTGAGGTTAGACAGCTGGTGTTGAGATTACAAATTATCTGAGGCAAATGAGGTTTTACTTCTTGCTCTACTTTCAGGTTTCAAATGTGTTTTCCTTCGATCTACAACATACGTGCTCACTCAGAGTTTTATTGCGCAAAGCCTGGAGTAAATCTCTTTATTATTAAAGAGAGAGTGGGATTCAGGGCTTTGGATGAGGGAAATTCATTTCAGTTTCCTGCCACCTCTGGGATGCCCCTGCAGCTGCAATGTGAGGAAGAGCATCCTCATCTCCCGTTGCTTCCTGACAAATAGCAAATTGCTCCAAGGGCTGAGGTACAAGAGATAATGAAAGCACAGGTTTGAAATAAACAGGGAACTATGTGATAAATTATTATTATTAATAATAGTGCACAGATCTAGGATGCCTTCAGTACTATAGTTTTAGCAGCTTAAACTGACATTGACAGAGAAATTATCTTGTCCACCAGTGAAATCATAGAATCATAGAATGCACTGGGTTGGAAGGGACCTTTCAAGGTCATCTACTCCAATCCCCCTGCTGTCAACTCTAGCAAAGATTATTAATCTGGATGAGAACATACAGAGGGAGACTGGGAAAATGTCTCCCCTGGCTCCCTGTTTCCCCAAAGGGTGCATTTGGATCCACCCTTTCAGATCCTTGTACCCTGAAGCCCCTCTGGTGTCCTTTGCAGTCCCGGCTCTCTCTGGTATGTCTCAAAGGAGGTCTTGTCTCATCTGGAAGGGACCATGGGCAGCAGTGTAGAAGACCACCAAGGAGAGGGCTGCCCTTCTATACTGTCCAGGACATTCAAACTCAACTAGAGTTCCCCACTTACACCCTTCAAAGCTCACCCTGAAAACCCCATGAGACATTGAATACAAACTTTGGAATGTTTTCATAAAATTAACCTGGAATTCATGAGCTTTTTAGGATCTTTTTCTAAGTCATCACAGTGACTTGGCCAATTTACGATTTCAGCCAGAGAGGACCTCATCGATATTTATAAATGTCTAAAGGGCAGGGGCCAAGAGGATGGGGCCAGGCTCTTTTCAGCGGTGCCCAGTGACAGGACAAGGGACAACGAGCACAAACTGGAACCAAGGAACTTCCATCCGAACATGAGGAAAAAGTTCCCTGTGAGGGTGGCAGAGCCCTGGAACAAGCTGCCCAGAGAGGGCATGATTTTGTGAAATGATCAAGCTGTAAGTGTAATCAAAATCTCCCTGTGCCTTTCTTTTGAAAGGGAGATACAGCACTGTCCTGCCTTGCAAGACAGTGAGGAGATATCCTAAAGATGGTACGTTCACAGCTCAGCAGTGCAGGCATTAGGCCAGGCAAAGGTAAGCAGAGCCATCCTGACCTGGCACTGGGGTCATGGCCGGGAGCCTGCCTGCAACTAGGGCCAGCACAAGCATTTTCGGAGGAAGAGGCAAGAAAAGGTGGAATAACATGCCCATAATGTCTCAATAAACACCAGTTTATTTCTAGCTTCTAATATCCAAATACTAGCAAGAGCAAAAAAATATTATTTTAGACACACATCTAGGAGTCAGCTATGACTGTTAACTGCTTCCAGAAAAAGATGGACTAGGCTGCAAAGCCAGCCCTCAAAAATGAGGAAATATCATCTCTGTCCATTTTCTCTCTCCAGGAACATCAACAGCAGGAGGTTTCAGGCACCAAAGGAGCATTGGCCCAGCAAACCCCTGTGGTTCCTTCTCAGAAACCTTTTCACAGCTTTCTGCTTACCCCTCATACTTCAAAGGCGCCCACTACCTGGCTGATTTCGTCTTGGTTTTCCTGGCAGAAGTAACCCTGCCTGCAGTTCAAGCTCTGCCACAAACTTTGTACGTGAGCTTTAGCAAGACATTGAGCCGATGAGTCCTCAGAAACAAATAATAACACCTTCTTGTGCTATTCAGTCCAGCGCAAACTTATTTGCTTGCACAGCAGTAAATATAAATGGGGTTGCATCTGATCTTCCTGGGGCTTAATGTAATGTAAATAATATAAACAATTTGATCTTTTTTCCAGTGGTTTAAAACAGGAAGAGTGATGCAGCAAGGTATTTTTGAAAAAACAAGCCTTTGTTTTGCCTTTTCAAAAGCCATATTAGACATGAAATCTCAGCATGTAAATGGGAACACCCTTGACTGAACTCTGCTGTTGAGTCTGCTTTACTTTCATCATAAATAGACACTGAGCACATGCAGTAAGAACATATACTCTCAGTACATTAAACCTGCTCACTTTCATCATCCTCATATGACTGCTCCTTCCTAGAAAATCTTTTTTAATATCTTTGATTCAGGTCTACAAGCCGAGCCCTCAATCTGTATGAATCCATGCTCGATGACTGTGAATTTTCATCACTCCAAGGTGAGACATAGGGTCACCTGCAAGCAACTCAATTTTCACAGAATCTAAATAAAAGTCAGAGACTTAATTTGCAGAGTCCTCCATCCGCCTGAAAGGTTTATACAAATGGAACAACAGTTTGGACAAAGTCTCAATCCCAGCCATAAATCATCAAGATATTAAAGCTCCACATGGGCTTTTAGATCTTGCAGCAGGTTGGATGATGTATTGAAAATGTGTGGAGTCCTCTGTACCATTAAGGTTGGGTAGGCCAGCTGATCAAGTAGGAGGTGGTGAACATTTTCAAAGGGTGTTGTCATTAGGTTCACTCAGTTCTTAAATGATGGGACAGGCTGCCCTCTGAACAAGCCTGCAGAGAATACCCAACTAAGGGAAGGCTGATGTGCTGGAGAATAGGGATATTTTTTGAGGAAATAAGCTGCATAAATGGATGAGCAGGAATCTCATGAAGTTCAATATAGAGAAATGTAAAGTTTAGTATCTGGAGTGGAATAACCCCAAATTAGCAGCACAGGCTAGGGTCACCTGAATAGACCCGTGGATCACAGTGGACTACAAGGTGTCCACAAACCAGGATTGTGCCCTTGCAGCACAGTATGATCACATTTAGGGTTGTATTAACAAGGCGGCAACCAGCAGGCTGGTTAATGTGATTCTTCCCCCTCTACTCAGGTCCTGAGACCACAGCTGGGCACTGGGTGTAGTCTGGGCTCCTTATTACCAGTTAGATGGTAATCAACAGAGGCCTGATGTGTTTACCTGCTTTGAGTGGGTCTTAGACCAGAGACACACAAAATGACAGCTTCATGAAAAAGTGCAAACCAAGGCATGCAAAACCATCTTAGATACATATATATAGGGAAATTAGTACTTCTGTTCCACTGCATGAGAGGATGCAGACGTCTTGAGACACACAAGCATCACAGAGAGCCACGGACCAAGGCTGAAATTGACCTTTCCTGAAGGCTAAGAGTGCTTGAGCACCATAGTAGTGCTTTCTCACTTGTGTTCCATGAGGTAGAGCTGCCTGTTGACCATGTATAAGGGGATATGGGGCAGCTACAGCAGTTCTTGCATTTAACTGGGTACATACCGCACTTACAAGAGACGAAGGAATGGGTATCTTGACAAAGAAGTGCCCAGGGAAACTTGAGTCTGATGAAAGATTGAGACCACCAAACAGGATACAGCTGGTATCTTACCTAAATAACACCAGAAGGTAAAGCATTGATTTCATAGATACATGTGTTGGTGTTTTCTCTGTTATAAGAGCATTTCAGCAGTGATTGTGGTTGAATAGAAATTTTTTAGATTGAGGGTAGTGAGGCACTGGCACAGATTGCCCAGAGAGGTGGTAGAAGCTCCATCTCTGGAAACATTACAAGTGAAGTTGATCGGGGTCTGAGCAATCTGCTCTAGCTACAAATGTCCGTGCTCCCTGCAGCGGGGTTGGACTAGATGATTAAGGTCCCTTCCAATCCAAGACATTATATGATTCTATGATTCTATGATTTCATGTAGGTTAGACAGTGAAGGGATCAAGCTCATCCTATGCTCAATGGTGCAAGTGCCCATCAGCCCTGGTCCAACAGAAGCCCTGGATGCTTACCAACCATGACTGGCATTTTGCAGCAAAACGTTATCTCTTGCAGGTACAGACAGAGATAACATTGTCCAACAGAAATGGTGGCTAACAAGTCCTGTAAATGTCTGAAGCTGCTGTGCTATAGAGAAGGTGAACACTTGCCTATTTGACTGTGTACTGTGCTTTTCTTAACGTGCACAAAAAAAAAAAATTGAAATGCTACCTCAGCTGGGAGGTACATGATATATTCCTGTGTTAGGAAAAAAACGGAAACCCACAGAGATAATAACTCTTCCAATGCGAAGGAAACTAATAATTCCAGAAATGATATACAGCTTTTTAAAGCAACAGTCCTTTTCCTTGGATAAATGTAGGATTTGGAATGGTTTCTCCCCTTGAACATTGTTTTTCCTCTAATCCTCTAATCCCCACTCTTTCTTCCACCTCCATTCTCACTTCCTTTGTCTTGACTCATCCATCGCCGCTGCCATTTAGACAAGCAAAGGGGTCCCACCACATGTGGTGGCAAGACTTCAGCCAGCATGCAGCTCTCTGTGACTCACCCTGAGATGCTGTAGTCAGCTCCCAATCTGCTCCAATTTACCCAAGCTCCAGCATGTCTAACAAGCACGCTTCTATTAACTGTTGTCCATTTCATTGCCAATCTAGAGCCTGATCCAAAGCCCCTCAAGTCAACAGGAGTCTCTCCCTGTCAAAATCTCTTTTGATCCCTCAACATTGCTTACAGAGTTTTCTTTCTCTCAGAAAACTTCCTGACATTTATTATTTTAATTTAATGCATTGTAAAAATGAATTATGAATTCCGATACATTTGGAGAAACTCTGCAAAACACATGAAGTCACCAGCTGAGATATAAATCACGTGTCCTTTGTTACTGTTTTCAAAATAAGATTTTATCTGCGTGCATATTAGCTCCTTCCAGGCCAAATTGTGTTTTCACAGTGCTTACTCATGTGAGTGGTTGTAGAGAAGTCAGCCCAGCTTTTTCTGGGAGCAACAGCTTGCCAGTGCAAACCAGTCATTTCCAATTTTGCCTTAATTAGTAAGGCTTTCCTCTTTTAGAAAGCAGAATTTATATATTTTTTTAACCCCTTAACCACATGAGTAAACCTGCATTTCCATACTCTCTTTTTGTCTTCTAGATAAAGCG
>WEIS01057146.1:989-11264 GCA_013389965.1 Todus mexicanus | reverse complement strand
AAAAAGAGGAAACTACTGAGTGTTACTGCCATGGTTCAGTGTTATAGGAAAGACTATCCCTTGTTTTGCTTGTTACTATCCACAATGCTAAGAAATTGGATTCATTTTGTTCTAAAATAACTCATATCAGTGAAATCTTCAGCAAAACCATGTGGTCTTACTTCTCATGATCTGCATAAAAATACAAATCAGAGCAGAAGCAAGGAGCATTTCTTACACATGATAAAAGCTGTGTATTTTCCTGAGCACTCTAACCCATTTGTTAAATATCATTACCTTAGTCAGAGGTGCTATAAAATCAAAGAAGCAGGCAGTCATACCCAAACCTTGAAGATAAACTGCCTACCCACCTTCATCTGCCATGCAACTTCAAATGCCAAAGAAAGGCTGGTTCACCTTCCAGCCTCCACTAAGTCACAGTGAAGAAATCTGTGCTCTGCTGTGGTCTGGAAAGCAGTATTCAAAACAACCTCAGAGCTCAAATGTAGCAAAATCATGTTTGTGCCTGGTTTTGTAAAAACAGCTGACCGTTATTCCTTGGTAAAAGCTCTGTCCCAGATCCATCTAAACATAATCCCTGCTTTCTGCAGGACTCCTTTGTGTTCCTTTTCAGTTACACCACCTCATATCCATGCTGATATTTCAGCAAATTATTTATTCTGCTATACTGTATTGAGACTGTACGGTATTTAAGACTTGTTTAGCACTAAACAGAACCATTGATTGGGTAAAGCAGTTGGGCTCGAAAATCTAAAAATCCCAGAAATAAGCACTACATACCATGTCACATCTCACCCCTACAGCTTTGAGGCCCTGCAAATAAAGAGTAATTTTACCAGCAGAGAAAGGTTAGAAAAGTATCTTGAATCTTACTTTATGTACAAAAAGCATCCATTTTTCCTTCTTGGCCAACTAATCTAGTATTCAGATGGTTTCTTAGTTTTCTCACCACCACTTAAGGATAGCACTGATTATTGCTTAGCTGACAGTACAAAACTATGTAAAAACAATATAATCTCAAAGTCCATGTAGTTTTTATGTTTTCCAGGATGTTTCTCTTCAAGGATGGCCAGTTCTTGATTAAAAGTTCCCAAACTATGCTGACAACTTCAAGGATAGTCACTTTGTTGTATGCACTAGTAGTTACCAAAAGGCTTAGCTAAATTAACAAGTAATATTTCAGAAATCCTTCAGCTCTTTCTTTGCCTCCCTGTTTGGCTGGGTTGAGAATAGCAGTACCATGGCAGAGGGTCCCAGAGGGAGACCAAGCGAGATGCATTCCACTCCTTCCTACGAGCCCCAGTCCACACTGGTGTGCTCCCTGCACATTTTGCTGCCCCACCCCACACACACTTTCCAGATCTCTATGTGCAGCAGGAGCACAACTTAAACCAAGTCGACATGCTCAGCTGGTCGTGCTCATCCCTGCCCCAGCTACTACATCACGTTGGCAGACCTGCCTGCCTGTTTGTGCTGTGAACCAGACGGAGGACCTAATCCAGTCAAAAATAATTGCATAGAAACAGTCGAGAGTGCTTCATCCACCAACAGAGCTGACTGAAAGCACACAAACCCCCACAGCTTCAGGGTGCAGTTCCAGAGCAATTTAAACACATTTAAATTCTGGCTGCCACAGTCCCACCTGGCCAGAAAGTTCCCCCTGCCTCTGGCCAGCAGGCACAGTTGTGAGATCTGCAGCCAGCCCCTGCAGAGGCCTGAAGTGACTGCAAATCCAGCAGAGTAAATCAGCTTTGCAAGGAGAGATTAGCTTCCTGATAGATTAAGTTTCCGTGCCATCATATGAGTGTTGGTGAGAGTTGAAAACCAGAGCAGCCTGACAGAACAAGCAGCTGAAGGCACCTCGGCAAGTTCAAGCTTCTGATACCTCTCAGTTCCAACGGTCTGCAGCAAGGTGGGAGCTGGGATCCCAGTGTAATTAACACCAGTTAAAACCAGCAGCTTCTCTTATAAAAGATAACCCTAGACACAGGATCATGTTTTTGGCAAAGCAAACCTATGTCTAGTTTTCAAGATTTTTACCTTGTTTCTAATCACTTCCACCAGATTACTAGACACAGATATTCCCTGTACTTACCTATGACTCCTCAAAACACCTTTGAAACCTCCCCTTAAAAACAAAAGTGAAACATTTACTGGCTTATAGTTCAACACTACAACCCTTTGAAAGAGTGGTTGTCTTAATGAAGCACATTTCTGTACAGAGTTTGGGCATTTCCCACTCTGACTGCCCCTGGATTAGTCTCTGCTGTACTCCTAAAAGCTGTGAGGCTCCAATCCTGCAAATAGAATCAGTGTACAGAGCAGCTTTACAAATCAAACACAAATGCAGGAGGATACTCTTAATTTTCAGGAGAAACTGACAGTAGAAGATGGATAGCATACAAGACTACGTATTTCCCTTCAGACTTTGGATCCTGGTAAGAATCGATTTAAATACCTTGCTAGATGCCATGAGAGTTTTTACTGCATTTTGAAAGAAGCAGATCAGTGTCCACAAAGGAGGACTGGCAGAAACCATATCCTTCATCACCCACTTTAGTTGAAGCTGCGGACTGTTTAGCCTGATACACCCAAGCCAAGAGAAGAACCTGGGATGAGGACAGTAGTTTCTGCCAGCTTTGGAGCCTGGCTGGCAGGCAGGGCAAGCACCACACCTTGAGGCTGCAGGTCGTTCGGGGCTAGAAGTGGTTTGCCAGCAGCTGTGAGTCAGACCTCTAAGGTTCTCCTTGAATCTGACTCCTGAAGAATTTATACCTGGCTTGATCTCTTAACTTGGGCAACAAGTGATAACAAAGAACTGACATAATTCCTCCAGCTACGTGTTTCTTGCTAGTGTATACTCAGTTGAGCAGAGAAGTAATTTAACACTGAAATTGGGCACCAGCACAGGCTCTTAATGGCTTTTTATTTGCTTACACATTTCAAAAGGTAATGCAGAGTTTGTATGATTCAGTATCTCCCTCAATGTGTAGCAGGGAAGCTGGTCTCCAAACCAAATCATGTCTTTTCTCAACTCCAAAGACCTCCATGAGAGGATCATGACTCCATCCCCTTCCTCTCCTGCTAAATAGCTCCTGACATCCCACCAAGGCCCTTGGCCACCAGAGCACCCCGAAGGCACTGCCTACCCGACTAGCCTGTAACCACCATGGACAAGGATACCCTTGATCAGTGCCACAGGAGTTGACAAAACACAGGTGCCAGCAACAAGGTGTTGGTCACCAGCACAAATCTGCCCCTGTTCCAGGTGCTCACCAGCCCCTTTGTCACCCCAGCTTCAAAGATAAGAAAGTATAACTCCTGCACACAAGCTTCTTCAAAGCACAGCTGGCACCAGACTGAGGAGGACACTTTTGTTTTCTGAAGGTGAACACAAGCAACAAGTTACAGAAGTGCTGACCCATGAATGAGCCATGCAGGGCCCAGCTCATGTCCCAGCCTATGTTATCAAGGATCTGCAAATGAGGTGCTGGCAGCAGGCACTCCTTACTTGCCTTCCCTCTGAAGGATCAAGGCACCTGACTCTTGCCCTCTTTGATCATGCTCCCCAGGCCAGGAAGGGCATAGCTTCTCCTCCATCCACTATCTGCACTTTCATTCCACAACATGCAGCAGTTCAAGGATATTTATTCCAAAAAACCCCCACTGAAACAGCCTGAACAAGTGAAACAAACAGCAGGTTAATCATTTCGTGCAAGGAGTGGAGCACAGGAGAGCGCAGCCGGCTATCATCCTACTGAAATATGACCCACCAGTCCTGCCTATCACTGCCAGGCATTTGTTTTTCCCCCACACCTTAGATATAAGATTATTCCTAGCAAATCATAGATTGAATCAGCAACAGTATCAAGCAAATCTTGAAAGCTAGAACAACCAGGTAACTGAAACACATCGCTTAACACATGGGGCAAGCTGCAAATCTGTGTAGTTCCTATTCCCTGCCTCAAGTATTGGACTTGATCTAACACACTCACATGGGCTATAAATCCTGTTTCCAGCACAATATTAATATTTCCTGTTTCAACAGCATTCAAGTAGCTTTAAGCATGCTATAACATAGCTCTGTCCTTTCTTTACCAAGAGATATTGGGGAGATGAGCCTGCTTTGTACAAAAAGCACACAGTGAACCACTCCTACCAAATGAATTATGTGCACTTGGTTAAACAAAGCAGTTAAACTTTTCAAGTTCTCATTCCGCAGTTTAATTATTAGCAACTTACAAAAGAGTGGAAGAGATAAACAGTGTATTTGGTTGCCAGATTCCCCCCACCAATAAAAAAGAAGAAAAACACTCATAAGCTACAAGTACATAAGTACACCCAGAAGAATATATATGCATAGGATACAGTTAAACTTTTTTTTTTTAGCTTTCGAAAAAACCATCTGGTTTCACTTAGAAAAATCCTCCTAAATTGAAAAATAGCCATTTTTTTCCCTGTGCTTAACAGACATACAGACAAACCTATAGTTTCTGAAGTTAAACACTTTTTGAGAAGCTACTGGTTTTCAAGCTTTCACATCCTGCTGAAGGAAGAAGATAGGTGCAGTTTCACAGAGGCGTGGGCTGTGTTTCACTTTAGGTTTGCCTTGCCTGTCTCCACAGGCAGGGCAGCACTCCCTCATGAAGTTTTGTGCTGCTTATTTGTCCCACCTTCTAGCTCCCAGTGCCAAACAGAAGCAGTAATGGGAGCCAGGACCAGAAGTACAAGCAACACCCTTATCACCAGATGTCACAGTCAAGTTTCTTCTGTATTTACCCATCTACACTCAGTGAAGCTGACTTTCCAGCTTCAGCAGGAGAAATGAAGACTTCTCTAGCTATTTATCTGAAATAGATGTTTTTGATGATGCTGAAGCATCTAGTTTCTTTCCCACACACTACACAGGAACCTGATGTTTATGTTTATGCAGCTACTCTAAGCATGGAAATGCCTCAAATCCTTTGCAAATCCAGATATGCACGGTCTTACTGCAGCTTTATCACATTTCTGGTAGTGCAGTAAAGTCGTTTAGACATTTCTTAAAAATGTGAGTATTTGTTTCTGCACAAAGGTTTCAGGTAGAACTAGCTGTAAAGGACTTGATAGTGTTAGGAAAAAGGTATTCACAAAGATAAAACAAAAGTTTATTCACAAAGTCAAAAGTCCAAGTTAAGTTATATGTTTAAGTTATATGGTCAGTAAAGCAAGAAGTCTTTGCAATTTGATAGTCTAACTTGGACAACTTATTAACTCTTCTAGGAAATCCAGAATAGATGTCGTGTTCAACGTAGGAACTGCTTGCCAGCAATCCAAAGTGCAGTTTTAGTTGTGCAGAAAAACTGCAACCTACGATTTGCTTTATAAGAGCTCAGATAATGCTGGTGTAAGTTGTCTAGATAGCCCCCCCCCTTCCCTTTTTTTCTTTTTGTTCTCTTTTTAAGATGCTGCTTCTTTCCTCATCCCAAAATGTCAGGCAAATACAGTGTAGCTAATGCATATTTGGTTTTCTACACACAGGCTAAAAAAACCCCCAAATACACACACATACTTGCAATATCACTACAGACAAGGCTATGATCTGCTCTTTGGTGGGTTGTTTGTTTTTTTTTTAATTGTAGACATCAGCCTGGCATATTTGAGGACCCTTTACCCAGTCCCTTGAGAGGACTGTTATATGAAAGGTTCATGAAGAAAAAAAAAAATAATAAAAATTTCCATCTTAAAAAGAATAAGGATGCAGTGTGGTTCAGCAGACAAAGCCTCTCAACTCAGGGAAGGACAGAACAGCCCCCAGAACCAGAGCAATCAGGCAGCATTGGTCAGAAGGGAAATGGCATCAGAAAAGCCAAGCAAGATGTTCTCATTCGCTCCTGTCTCTGGCACAGAACACCAAACATCAGGAGCGTGGCTACAGCTCAAAACATCATCTTCTCCCTGGACACCACAGCTGAAAGCTCTGAACTATCATAGCAAAGCACAAATACTGAGAGGATGGCCCATGTCTTCAAAACGGTATTCAGCACCTTTAACGTGGTGATTCTTTCCCCACAATAAGGTCTGGCAATAAGGTAAATCATCCACAGTGCCCCAGCAGGAAAGAAAGCACAGAGGGCCTTTGCTTTAGGTCAAAGCCTCATATTTGACAATACCAGACTAGCAAGTGCCGCATGTCCAGACTCACATGTTCTGAAACTAGCCAAAACAGACCTGCACAGGAAGGCCCCTCTTGCTGGGGGCCTGGTGGGCTCATTGCACACATTTATAGAGTTTCTGCATGCCAAGCAAGCGGGCAAAATGCCTACCTGTTGCTGGAGCACCGTGGGGCACACTGTCTGGACACTGCCCTACCAAAGAGGCAACAGCACAGGAAGCTGAGATGACTGGGAGATTGGCTTCACAAGCAAACTACTTACCTTTGCTAACACGCTACCATGGGCACCCGCTCTATGGCTGTGCTAACTACTCCAAAAATGTTATCATTACTGACAGCTGTGAACACACCTTCAAAAGTCTCTCATTCACCTACTAGACAGCACAAATGAAACCTAAGGGCAGATTCCATAGACTACCCCAGCTGGTAGGCATCAACAGAGGAAAACTGTCGGGACAGCACATCATCCTCTAAACTGAAGGTCTCAATGCTAAGCACCATCTTTTCTGTGCCACTCATCCTGAGTGGAAGTGAGGTGATACCTAACATTGTCAAAGGGTTTTGTGTTTCTTTCAAAAAAGAGGTTCCAGAACCGGTTTTAAACAAAGCTGCTATGCTAAGACCTGGGAAACTGCTCATCAGACCACAGGATGCCTTGTAAATAATTTGCACGTTCGTGTTTTGCAGTGCCTGAAACATCGGCGGCATTTCATAGACATGCCAAAGCCAGGGGCTTACGCTGCTCTGTCCGCACGAACCGGGAGAAAGCTTAGCCCGGTGCGGGACTGCAGCACGGCACAGCAATGCGGAGACCGCCCCGCAGCTGGAGGAGGGAGGGTGCTTCAGGGCTTTTCCTAAATACAGGTTTGGGAAGTAAAGGCACCTCTTCTGGAAAGAGACCTACTCTAAAGAGTACCTGCCCTGCTTTTCGCCACGCCCCAGATATTAGTGAAAGCTGCAAAGTTCTAAGACAAAGCTGTAAAATAAGAAACCGAAGTTTAAATTTTACAATCCGAAATCCCGAGGTGATAATCCAAAGGTTACAAAATTGCAACCCGAAGCTATAATCACGACTGAAGTTACGAAGTTACAACCCAAGGCGATACCCATAACACCGAGCTGTAAAGCTAAACCCCAAAGCTCTAGCTCAGGTCCTAAAACTCTCGAGCTGCACGGAGGAACTACGGCTACGACCTATTCAGAAAGTTTCAGAACAAAACCTTGCCCCGCGAAAACCTGCTCAAAACCCAGACAGAGCTCGCTGCGAGCTAACCCAACGCGAGCAGCGCGCAACAGCGCCTGCTGGGCGGGCTTTACTTCCCCTTAAAACCCCTCTTTTAATATCAAACCGAGAAAGCCGGCAAGGGGGGAGGGGGACACACACACACACACACAAAAACACCGCAACCCNGAGCAAAAATAGTAATAAGGAAAGCAGCACAGAAATAATGAAATGGAAATGGAAATGGAAATGAAATGAAGTGAAATAGAATATGTAAAATAAAATAAAATAAAGTAAAGTAAAATAAAATAAAATGAATAATGTAAAATAAAATAAAAT
This sequence comes from Todus mexicanus, assembly GCA_013389965.1. Classification (NCBI taxonomy): domain Eukaryota; kingdom Metazoa; phylum Chordata; class Aves; order Coraciiformes; family Todidae; genus Todus; species Todus mexicanus. Next base: position 3,549 of record WEIS01057146.1, on the reverse strand, counting down.
AAAATAAAATAAAATTGAAAGGCAAAAATGAAGCCCCCAAACCCTCCAAAAGGCCCCAAACCACAAAGTAAAAAGAAGGGGTGGGGATGGGAGTGAGAAGAGATACAAAACCCAAACTGAACCAAACCAAATCCAATAAAACAAGAAAAAAACAAAATGACAAAAGAAACCCACAACCCCTATAATAATAATAATAATAATAACAATAATNAACCCAGACAGAGCTCGCTGCGAGCTAACCCAACGCGAGCAGCGCGCAACAGCGCCTGCTGGGCGGGCTTTACTTCCCCTTAAAACCCCTCTTTTAATATCAAACCGAGAAAGCCGGCAAGGGGGGAGGGGGACACACACACACACACAAAAACACCGCAACCCCGAGAGGCCTGAAGCTCTCCCCGACCCCACTTACAGCCGTAGCGGGGCCGCTGCAGGGGCGCCAGCTCCTCATGGTGCATCCTGCCGCCGCCGGGAGGGACGGCGCCGGCCCCCGCCCGCCCTTCTTATGCTCGGCCCGGGCCCCGCTGATTNATAATAATAATAATAATAATAACAATAATAATAATAATAACAAAGGCGATTTTAAAAGACAGAGAGGAAAGAAAAAAAGGCAACTAAAAAACCCCAGTCCCACAATGTGAAAGGCCAAGGCACCTCCCCTCTGGCATTTTGACAGGTTGGGCTGCGAAGAGAGGTGAAAACACAAGCCTGGGACTCCCTCCTGCAATTTTGTTCCTTTGAAAAACCTCTCACCCTCCACAAGTAGCTTTTTTGTTGGGCTGGGAAGCCACCGAGGGTATTTATGGAGTGGAGTGCACCCGTGTGGGCCTGTCCCGTATCCATGCCCCTTTCTGAGAGGTCTTGTGAGGGAGAAGGGCACGTGCCTGCACTTGTGTCTTCCCTGCAGTGTGAGCCTGACATCATGGAATCATGGAATTACAGAATCCATTTGGGCTGGAAGGGACCTCTAAAGGTCATCTAGTCCAACCGCCCTGCAGGGAGCAGGGTCATCCTCAACTAGAGCCTTGTCAAGCCTCACCTTGACTGTCCCCAGGGATGGGACCTCAACTACCTCCCTGGGCAACCTGTTCCAGTGTTCCACTACCCTCATGGTAAGGAACTTTTTCCTCGTACCAAATCCTCAGAGAGGGCTTGATTTCAACAGCAGAGTAACAAATCCATGAGTCAAAGACTCATGTTTTATGGCCACAGGCTCCCAGGTAACATCTGGAATGTACCTGGAGATGTGCAGGGGTTTCTCAAATAGAGGTGTATTATAGGTCAGGATCATACGGTCTTCCTGGCAGTCTAAGCCCTTGTCATGAAATTTGCTGGACTGCAGAGTGGAACAGTGTCTATGCACAGCCACAACCTGCCTCGCAGAACTAGTGGGACTTAATGTATTCAAGCATGCTTATGGTTTAACATATAGCCAGGTGCCAGGTGAATCTTGATGGGTGTTTACAGATTGTTTGGAAGATTTCAGTCATTTCTGTTTAAAAATAAAACAGTGTCGGATCTATAGAGTCTCCTCTGATGTTTTCCACAGATTAGAGAATGTTGCTTGCAAGGCCTTCACTTCACACATTCCCTGTTGCTGGCCGTGCTGAGTATGGCTCACAGGCTTAAAACACACTGAGAAGGAAAAGACACTCTTGTTGAAACATGGATCATTTAGGAGGAGAGGACCACAAAGATAAAGGAGAAAAATGATGACCAACAGGAAACAACCATTACTTTTCCTGAGGTCATTTTGATTTTCTCTGCTCCCTTTTCTTCCACCCCCTAGAGCCCAGGGATGATGACTTACTGTAAATGTGTGTGATACAGGCACCAGTAGAGCCACAGTCCACACTTGGCTTTCTAAATGCTTTCTTGAATTTTAAACAATCATCTGTTTACTTGCTCCTCCTCTTATAAAAGAAAGTGGGTGACCAAACCCAACACGAAAATGAAGACATTGTCTTCCACAGTTTAAAGTGCATTTGAGTTGACTGAAAATATTGCAGTTGCTTTAAATAACCAATTTTTACCGCCTTTTGTGCTGATATACTCAGTCTAAGTCAAGAAAATACTGAAGAACACTATCATAATTTCTTTTACTCTTTAGGCAAAGTCAGACACTTCAAATTTTCTTTAAATTCACGTTTTACATCATGTTTTAAATAACAACATTTCTCTCTTGAAAAGTACTCAGCCTGGTCTGCAGGGTGCATAAATGTGATGTGACATGGTGGAACGGTGGTCTCTCTCTGCTGGAGGAACCGTCTGTCAAAGCCTTAGGGGGTCTCTGAGACAGTTCCAGTTTGGGGGGTGTTTTCTTGCTCCCTCACTTGCTTTGGTTAGAAAGACAAAGATGCATGCAACCATAGTATCGCATGCACATACATTGACTCTGCGACTTAGAAAATGTTCATCCTTGTCTCTCAGTCTCTCTATCTGCAACATGTCCTTTCCCTCCTCCACCCAATGGCCCAGGGCTCCCCTTACCCTGGGCTGGCAACAGCGTTTTTGTCACTGCATGGGGTCTCAGTTAATTGATCCAAATTAAAAACTTGCTTTT
>WEIS01057144.1:0-27527 GCA_013389965.1 Todus mexicanus | reverse complement strand
CTCTCTACAACTACCTGCAAGGAGGATGTAGAGAGGTGGGTACTGATCTCTTCTCTCACGTAACAAGTGATAAGACAAGAAGAAATGTCCTCAAGCTGAGCCTCAGATTGAATGCTAGGAAGAATTTTTTCACCGAAAGGATTGTCAGGCATTGGAATAGGTTGCCCAGGGAAGTGGTGGAATCACCGTCCCTGGCCCTGTTTAAAAGTCACGTAGATCTGGTGCTTAGGAGCATGGTTTAACAGTGGACATGTAGAGTAGGGTTAATGGCTGGACTTGATGATCTTGAAGGTCTTTTCCAATCTAGACGATTCTAATATTTCCATAACAGTCTGGGTTGAGGCAAAGCAGCAACAACTGGCACTTTCAACTATACTCACCCCCACAACAGATGCCAACGACAACTATAACCACTGCAGCATCAAGAGCAAAAAATAAACACCAGCGTATACATACTGCATTTGGGAAAGTTTTATATTCATCCTTTCCATCTTCCTGTAGTAATTACAAACCAGGTAATAATGCTTGAAGGAGAGATGTGCCAAATATTCGAACCACAACCAGTGTAGAAGCTCTCACAAGGGCAAGTCACAACCACCTCCTGGGATTCCCGCTCCCACTGCAAAACCTGTTTGGCAAAGGGCTGTGTTGCAACATGTGCTCTTCATATATAGTGCTTATTTCTGACTGTGATTTAGCCTCTTGGCAGCAGATGCTCATACATATCAAGTGAAACAGACTTGCTCATCCATTTCAACCTACACATCCTCATATAGTAGCAGCAGCACAGCACACTCTCTGCTTCCTGTGGTCTCCTGTGGATCACAGGACAGATTTGGTTAATCATGCCCATCGCCTCTCCATAAAAGCCTGCTCTGTGAGGGACTTCTTTTGGCCTTTCATGCTGTCGAGTTATAAAATCCACAAGTGAAGGGGCCTCTGTGGATGCTCCTATGAAACCATCCCACTACTCATTTTACATGGGAAAGAAGGTTAAAAACAGCGGGACATCACCAGTGCTAACTGAATTTTAAAAATAATATATAACAGTAATGTTTATCAATTAGGGAAGGAGAAAACAAAATATCTGAATTATGCTTTCAGAAATACTAATCTGTTCTTAATAAAACACAAAACATCATAAAACCATCAATATACAAATCTTTTCAGTTCACTAAGTTCTGCAGAGGACAGAGGAAAATACAATCTTTAGAGCATGTCCCCTTGCCCTCTATTTAAGAGGTTACTAAATTGTTGAAATTCAACATTAAGAATACATTGCCTGCTGTCTAGTGATAGATGGGACTGCAATGCGTAACAGAGAGAGGTGTAAGATTCCCAGTATGTGCACATGAAATTACTTGCTTCCTGCCAATGTAATTTCAAGAGAGTTGAGGAGGGAAAAGCAAATCCCAAAGTAATACACAGATGATTTAACTTTGTAGCTGAAATTTATACCACTAAAGACGTTTTACTAAATTTTATTATTATTATTTAGCTAAATAATATGGAGTGAGTTAGTAGAAGAGCAAATGAAAAATGAGCATGACTCCAGCAACTGTGAATATTTTGTCTTAACTAGACTTCATGCCATGCGTCAGAGCAGTGTCACAGAGCAAGACAACTCCACAATGGTGATTATTTCCTCCTCTCCCAGGTATGCATTATACTCAGCTCAATGTCTTGATAAAAAGAAGAGAGAATGAGTACCAGAGCAGATACAGTCAATGCTATCTGTGATTGTTACAAATCTGCCTGCACGTATGAGAAACAGACTTTATTGATAAAGTTTGATAATGCTTCCAACATAAAGTCAACAGAAAGGAGACAGAAACTTCTTAGAAATATGGCTTGACTTGTCCACTGTTACAGTCAGCCTCTTTTCCTTCATATCAGGAGGTCATATTGTACAATATCTAGAAGTTATGGATGCCTCATAGTTTAGTTTTTTGTGTAAAAGTTGTACAACATCTGTTGCAATCTTCAGCCATTTCACTAGGTCGCCCCTGAACTTGCTTCAATCTATATTCAAAATCTGTTGCCAATTAATAAATTATATGAATGGATAAAACATGTTCTAAAGAGGCCCGAGGATTCACTGGCTGAATTCAGTCTTCACCAGCTGCAAGTTTGCTGAGGCCTAGAATGAATTCAGCTTTCTAAGATGTTTTTTAAAAAAGTTCACATCCTTAATCCCAAAAGAGAGTTCAGCTCCAAGCCAGAAATCCTTCAGTAGCAGTAGAGTTTTAACCATGACATATGATACCATGACTAACAGATACCTCCACTGAGGTACCAGTTCAACACAGAGGGACTAGTCTGGACCCTTCTTTTGAAGTAGGAAGCTCCAAGCAGCTACATCTGTACTGTCACACTGGCTGTGCTACTAGTCTAACGTTGCCAGTGATGTTACTATAAAACCTCTGCCAACCTCTGTTGGCATGCTCATGCACCAAGTCACTACATAGCTCAGTGGGGACAGTTTGGACATGCAGTCACATGCCAACATGCAGTAAATCAGTTCTAGTCCCTGAATGATAGCTCTGCTCATGCAGAAGGTCACAAAATGCAGCTGGCTGCTCTGTAGTCCAGGGACCTTGAAGACAGATTCCTTCAAAAGGTCAAGAGTGTTAAAAAAACTGAAGACAACCCTCAGACCTACTTGTCTGCTTCACTGCTATGAAAGTGAGTTGCATTGCAGCTGATCTCAGAACCAGTACTCAGAGCAGGATTTACTCTGCAAGAGCAGTGTTTATCCTTGCATTGCAGGACAGCCCAGTTCTGCCAGATTTGTCAGAGAAATAGCTCAAGGAAAAATATCCTTGTCATGCTGCCAGTGCCAGTGCTAAACTAGGTTAATTGTCAGAGATGCGGAGGTCGGCCAAACTTGCAGCACAAGGCCTGTGTGGCTTAACGTCAGGCAAGAAGTGAGTGTCTGTTGCTTGTGTGTAGTCACCGACCTCCTGCAACTCCCATCACCTCACATCTTCTTCCTGCCCCACCAGCACCCCAGTGCATTGCCCTCCTTGGTCCACATGCCAAATTGGATGGTCTGTTGTGAAGCAGCCTCTGAGTGAGATAAGGTTTGCTCCCTCTGTGCTCCTGTTACATGGGCAAGGCACATAAGCACACTTCTTTTGATCAGCCTACACAAAAATCAAACATAACTGAGACATATCTCATTCATGAAAAGAAACCTTTCTGCCAACCATAATTGTTGTATTGCCATTCCAGCTTGGCAGGGTTTCACTTCTGTTGGCTGGCTCAAGTTCTACTTTTGGCAACAAGATGTATTTGTTGAGATTGATGCTGGCCAACGTCAGCCTTTTCCAAAGGCATGAGAAAGCTCCAGCCATGAGAAAACATTCCAGCAGAGTAAAATCTCTAATTCTGATCTCAAGTGTGTGTAGGTAACTGTGAATGGAGTAAAGACAAATTTCAAGCATCCACAAAAGGAATGAAGCAGGTTCTGTCTCAAAGTATAACTGAAATGCCAACTTTTACTACACACAAAATTCCCAGGAAGGATCAGGATCAACAAATTCTTAAAGCTCTTGAAGAGATTTTGGTTTCTGGAGCTGTTCCAGACAAATTTATTTCTGCACCTAGAATCACAGTGCTAGAGGAAAAGATGTTTACCATTAACACTTACTCATACCACAAAAAACCATCACTCTCTAACCTGCATTCTGGAACCAGGTGAGATGTGTGGGTGGAAAAAGGTACCATCTCTGTGAAAGTCTGGTAGAAGGTGGCAGAGAGACCTAGACCCCTTTGTGCTGCTAAGGGCAAAACACTTCATACTTGGCAGGGTGCAACCAGTTCTTGGGCAAAGAGTGACCAGACTCACGACCATCATGTTCAATAGAAATTACTGCTTTCTGATGCACCTCCCATGCTAGCAGCACAGTCTGTGTCAAACACTCCTGAATACAACACCTCCTGTATTTAGAAAATTCAGTTTGGGCACATCAACACCAGGAGTTTAAACTACAACTCCTCCTGTACTTTTAAGAATAATGCAGTATATTTACAGTTCACCTAAACAGGCTTCTGCTTGGTGGCTTTCAGGCTGTATTTACACTAAAATCCCAGGTTTTATTTTGCAATTCTAAAAGCTGAAAATACAAAGGGAAGAGAATGGCAGATGCAGGGTCATGTGATGAGAGAGGAGAGGAATAAACAAAGTTAAGGATGAGAAGAGGAACAAAGCAGAGGGCAGGAGAAGAAAAGAAGTGAGAGGGCTGGTGGAATGGAATTCGACACAAGGCAGTGATGGGACAGGCTGGGGAAGTGACACTAGCTGTTGCTGGAGATTTTGGGAGAGATCACAGAAGCCTGAAGGAAAACCAGCTCCTTAGAGGCTTTTCTGTCCTTGTGGAGAGCTTGGGGAGAAACAAAGGCAGCCTAAGAGTGCTCAGTGGCTCCTGCTCCTCTGCATCATGGTACTTGCTCAGACTCAATGTGAGATAATGTCCACATTAGAAGTTTTCCCAAAGAGGATAGTGGAGGCAGGGAGAGTCAGGAACAGAGAAGACTGTATTTCTTGCTTCCATGCAAGATGTCAGTTTGCCATGTTTCCATCCTGGGACCTTTGTGAAGCTGTAGCATAGGGGTGAAGCAAACACGCTGTCCTTGATACACCATGCCTTTCTGCTTTAATCCACCTCAGTTCTGCTTTCCCTGAGAGACATCCAATTCTAGTACACTGGAAAAGACCCTTCAAATCTTATCTGAACATACTTTGTCCTGGTTATTTAATGCAAATATTCTAAACATTTCATGTAAATTTTCATTCAAGAACCTTTCAATTCAAGCCTTGCTTTCCAATACTTTCAGCTTTAATTAACCTCACAGCTTAACTCTGACACTGATTTCCATACATGCAACTTTGCACAGAGTAAGGAGGTTAACACGTGGCTTTTGCAGTGGACTAACACATGAGCCCAAAAGGTGCTCCAGGCTTATTAATTCTATCACGAATAATGCATGTCCTGCTCTCCTCAGACTCTGTGCATCTAATTTCATAAGGACAGACCTGAAGCCTGACACAATTTTCCCCATGAAGTTGAACAGAAATTAAAGAAGTTGGCTGGATAGTTAAGCTCAGTGATGGAAAAGGGCTGGGAAGATCCACCTAATAGCCTGAACTAGTTTGTTCTTATCATAAAAAAGATATGCCCAAGGACACTAGAAGACAGCTGGCGCTTGAGTTTCTTCTTTTTAAATTGAATGAACAGAGAAACTAAGTTTTACTATCTATTCCAGCCCAAAGTGCTGTTTTGAAATTGAAGAGACCAGTCATCGTATGAAAGCTATATGGGGAAATTTGATCCAGTTCATTTGGTGAGATCCCTTTGATTGTTTCACATAAAACTCAAGAAGGGTAAGGAAAAAAAAATGGTTTTTTTTCTGTATGTGGGAATAGGTCGTGCATTTCACTGTAACCAAGGATAGATTTCTTTAAAAAATGGCTTGATTCAAATTAGCGGGGTGGATCTAGCTGGTGGATTACCAGCAGTGACTAAGGCCAGGAGCTGTTTAATCCTTGGAGGGAAGCAGCGCCAGCAAGTGTGGCTGCCACGGGCTCCCCAGTGCTCAACCTGTGCTGAGCACACATGATGCCCAGCACCCTCCTGAGTGCTCACTTGGTCAGCGTGGCCACGTGCCGAATTAGGATTAAGTTGGAAAGCACCCCATGCTTTCCACGTGACTGAGGTCCTCAGAGGGACAAGGTGAGGTTATTCACTGCCTAGTCTTGCAACCTCCCTTCTCTCACAATTTAATTTCTAAGTGGCTCATTGACCTCAAAGTGCAGAAAATCCTTCTATTGAGAAATATCCCACTACACAGATCCTGCTTTGAAGTGGGAGGGATAGCAACAGAGGCTGGTGTCTCAACTCGGTAGAGTGCTTGGACAAATATTTCCTTTCTGAAGATACTTTAGGTATGAAAGAAAGAGAGTAGATGCCTGTAAAAGCAGCTCTACAGGTACATAAAGGAGAAGGTATGGACCCTGGACTGGGATCTCCTCAAGACCCAGGTAGACCCTTACAATACCAAGAGCCCTTGGACTGGTGTGCCTACATCCTACCACCTCCCAGAGGTTCCTTGAGGGAGACCTCACAGATTTATCTTGCCCTTCTGCCAGGTGTTTCCATGGGCTTCCCCTCAGGAGAGAGCATCCTGGCTTATCATAGGCTGCTCTTCAAGATTTGTCTAAGAGCAAGGACAAAAACAGCATCTGTGCTGAGATCTTCTCTGTGGGTAAGAGACAACAGGTTATGGCCAGGGAAGTGGTTTTAGAGCAGGCAACAGTGTCAGGAGATATGTATTTGCTTGCTGAGAATACCTATAATTATCAGACTGCTAATAGAGAACTAAAAATAGCAGCACCCAACATCCGTATTGTCAAGTGTCACTACAACACGTTCACTCACCTCTTTCCTATCCACGTGGTACCCAGCTGAAGTGCAAAGGTCAGACACAGCCTTTCCTCAACTTCACTCTCCTCTTCCATTCTCCTAAAATCTCCTTTACATTTCTTAAATGGATTCCAGAGCCTGCATCTCCAGGCAGGCTTTGGGCTATACTGTAATCCCTATTCCCCAAGCCACCCATTCCACACTTATGAAAAAAAAAAATGCCCTTTAACTAAAGCAAACTCCACCAATGCAACACAAATAACCTACCCTTTGTTTGAACACGGTATAAGGAAAGAGATGGGCTGTACGAGCAGGAGGGCAGTGCAAATCCCAGTGCCCTTATTCTTCCCCTTGGGCCAGCACCAGTGATGGTAACTGCACTCTCCATGGTCCTCCAGCTCTTCCTTTGCTGGTCGCATCCCTGCCCTAACCCCCTCCTCCTCCCCATTGATATCTCTGTGATATCTCTGGTGGCCGACAGCTAACAAAATAATGAGTCCTGACTGATGCCAGTATTTGTACTGGTCAGCAAAGACAGTGTGATTGCGGGGAGAGGGTGTGGGGGTGTGTGTGGGGGAAGTTTTCCTACCTCTATGGTCTAGTTTTGAGCCATGGGGCAAGCTGTCAGATATGCTACACATGTCAGAGACTTCTTGGTTTCTTGTGGGGAAGGATTTATCAAGCTGTCTCTGTGGGGTTAGAGGTACAAAAGGGCCAGGGCAGTAATCCTGTGACCACAGGTACCAAGCTGTTCTGGACACCAGTGCCTATGCTGTCTCACTCACGAAATACTGCATGAAAAACATCCTGCATGCAAGTGTGTGAACAACTAAGGAACAACCTATAGGTCATAGCATTTGTATAAACTCATTAAACAGGACTGAAAACAGTATTTCCCTTTTTCTTTCAGCTGCTGCTATTAGAAAGGACCTTGAATCCATCCCACAGATTAGTATGTCAGTGTCTTGTGTGGCATTCAGCCACAGCCAGAGGCACAAAATACATGTAGACGAGAAATTCCTCAAACAAACTCAAACTCCCTAGTGCCCCTTTGGATCATGTCAGCCTCAGCAAATCCTGCATCCCACTTCCCTGGCCAGAGATGGAGCAGAGCAGGAGATCCTGAGCACTGGCTCCTGGTGTCAGGTAGCATCCAAGGCTGGACACCGAAGAGGGGATATGCACCTCCCATTGCTGACAACCAAAGATGCACGTCCAAGCCCTAGTCCACACCCACTCCATTAAGAACAACTACTGACATCCAATAAGACTAACATCTCTGTGGGTTAGAAGGCTAAATAAATTAAAGACAAATGGCTACTGTACGGCGTAGCCCTTTACCCTGTGAAAATCAGTGAACCTGAATTCCCCAAGAAAAGCAAGTAGGCTGAGTCTGCGCCTGTGCTCTGATTAATCTCATCAGTTTGTTTTCCTGGAAACTAGATGTCCCAGATGCCATTGTTTCCATTATAAATGTTCATCTGCTCTGTTTTGAGCTTGATTGCTCCTGTAGCCTGCTTGGCTTAACTGGGTTTTTTGTTTGTTTGTTTGGGTTCTTTTTTTTTTTAAATAACATTCTTAAACAAAACACTAGTAAATTAAAATGAGGGCATAGCTGCAACCCTCAACATGAGATTCGTAAAGCGTTTAGAAACACCTATGGCATACAGAAATTCTGAGCTGTTGTATGCAGTATGACTGAATTATTAATAGCTGCCATGTATATCACACAAGCATTTCAAAAGGGAACTTTGTGTTTCTGTAAAACGCTGCTATTTTTGTCTGACAGTAGAGACAAAATTCATTTGGAAATTAGTCTCATTGGTACTAATCACAACTCTTACTAAAACATTCCCACTGTAGGCACAATACAGTCATTTTTCATTTCTGAGCAGAATTAGCCATTTCATTCATTATCTCAAGGAAGATCTTAAGAGTTTACAATTTGTTAAAAGACAAACAAAAGATAATTAAACATATTAGAACAAATATCTATTCTAGTCATAAAAGTCCTATTAACTAGTACAATAACATTCAATTACACATTAAACTAATAACTTACAGATCATATCATAGAATATTTGTTTTATGGGTTGGAAAGATCAGCTATGGGGTTGTTTGAAGTGTTTTTTCTTAAAAACATGAAGATATATGAACGGATTGCTACATTTAAATTTGCGTTACAGAGAAAATAACATTCTGCTGTGGGCAAAAACAGAAGTACGGGAAATTTCTTTCCTGTCTCAAGTGAATTATTTCTGGTGAAAGGCTTCTCAGTGTTTTGCTACAGGCATACAGCTTTACACACAGAACGTTATGCATGTATACACTGAGAGCGCTCTACCGAGGGTTTCTATCCTGATGCCCTACTCTATGCCCAGCTCCCCTGAAAAGCTATTTATGGAAAGTAAAGAAAAAACACAGATTCAGAAATGGAAAAAACCCTCACCCAACCAACAAACCCAACAAGCACCGAAAATGTCAGCTCAGAAAAACAAGTTGATAAGGAAAAAGGCAGCTTCCCTCAGTATGTCTCAGCTGCTTCCAAAGCAGAAAGCAACGGGGACGTACTGCTATTATTAGCCCTCCGGATGGGAAGCAGCGAGCTCGCAGCACAGTTTGAAGCTGTTGACAAGACATCGTGGGATTTTCTTTGCACGTACACACATGCACAGACACATAGACAGACAGACCCCCCACCCAAATGCTCGTGGTAAGCCCCTTCCCGCCACTGAGGTGAGACAGACAGACAGAGAGCACAACGCTGACGCGACTGTGCGTACTCACAGCTCGGAGTACAAGAAGTGCAGGTTGCCCACATTGTCTATGTAGTTTGCAGGACTTAGCCAAGGTAGGACCAGTAACAGGAGAGCCTTCATTTTCAGTGCAGGGCTGGCACTTCTGCTAGGATTCCTCCTTCCCACTGTCTCTCTGTGCTGGTGGGACACACAACGTGAAGCTTTTGTGCCAGCCAAGCCCCTTCTAAGCGAACCTTCCCATTTCAACGTAATGGTAGCACATTATGAATCGAGCTTAAATCTCTTAAATGAAGCTACACTGCAAAAATCATTGACCTGTAAGAGGATTACTCGATCTGACTCTCAGATGGGTAGAAGTGAGGGTTTAGGGACAGCACAGCATGGTTGGCGAGACAGTGACTTATGCTGCAGAGGAGAGCGATGCTCAGAGAAGAGACCTGCCTCCTGCAGGATTCAGAGTGGTTCTTCAGAGGCAGCTGGTACGTTTACATCACTGCCCACAAGCAGATGGGTTACGAGCTAAACTGCATCACGGAAGGGTGTAGCTGTCTGACAAGAAGGGAAAAAAATGCCCCCCATGGAGTTTTGAAGCAGGCGATATCAGAAGACCACACCTTTTTAAAGTAAAACACAGCAAAAGATCACAGCCAACTGCTGGCTGTTTGCATCTCTATCTGAATTCCCCAAATCTAGTCAGATGTTTTTGTGCAAACATAAATCGTGTAATAATCCAAGGACATGTCTCTTCTCAGAGGTTTTTTGGTGTTTGGTTTGGTTTTTTTTTAAGGATGCAAGAGCAAACATTTTAAATAAGGATGCTTTTAATGGACTACTCCATGGTAACCGGCGTTTAGAAAAAAAAGAAGTTGTCTCATCAATTACGAAGCATAAAGCAGCAAACTCACCTTGTTCCATCATTGACCTCGTTTCTGATCAGGGCAAACTTTCATTTTCTCTCTGAGAACAAGGATTGGTCTGAGCCTGAATCGAGCAAGAAATACAAGGACCTCTGACTGCCCTGGTGACTCTAGCAGACTCTACTTTAATTTATTCACTGAGAATACAGATCACGTTCAGTTGAGATTTCAGATGGGCTCTGAGCTGTCCTCACTGCAGGCACCAGGTTGTTTATGATTATTATTTTTTTTTATTTTTTATTGGCAAAATCACACACTTTCTGTCCCCGCTATTGATTCACTGGAGTTAAAGAGAATAGCGTCAGCTCAGTCTGCTCAGTCTGTGCCTGGGCACGCCAGAGCACAGTGTTGTTCTCCTCTCCTGCCCTGCTGTGAGTTTGAGGTGAGATGGCAAGAGAGATTTCTGCATTTTTGAGAAAATTAGGCAGAGGCATAACATACCTTTGGCACTAACTAATTAATGCTGTGATTAAAAAAAAAAAGTACTACATAGTCTCCAAAAGCACAGTGTTGCAGAAGTCCTCTTTTAGGGGCCACTCACAAAGTTCCTTCCTAGTCCTTCCCTTTGGTGGGAATGACAGTGAGGTATTCACACCCCTGTGGAAAGCTGAAACCCCCAACAACAAAGGTTCCCCATAATTTTCTACTCCCCTGCCTCTGCCCTTTGCCCTTAGGGTAACTCAACCTTCTCGACCGCGCTAAAGAAGGAAAATCCATGTCATGAAGAAGCAAAGAAGCTGCCCAGCCCTATGTAGCACTACCTTGTACTGCACTGTCTTAGAGAGCTTGATGCGAGGCGGAGACAACAGCCACATCTCTCCAGGCTCCCGCTCCCTGGGTTTGCAAATCTGGGACTTGGCGGAGGGAGCCAGGCACAGGGGAAAAGGGACAGTAAAAGACTGTGAGAACATATTACAAAGCAAATTCTTCTTACCCCTGGCTGGACTCAGGTCAAGTGAGCCAGAGGCACAGGATCTTGAAGATCCTGAGGGGAAAATCCAGTACAGGGACATTCAATAATAAGCACCGGAATAAAACTTGTCGAGTTTTTACAGGACCAAATCAAGGTTTACAACACTGCAATTTTGCAAGATATGTACTTGGAGGGCATCTTTACTACTATCTTAAGGAAGAGAAACCAAGACACTGGAGTGATTTGTCCATGTCCGGGTAGGAGAGTCAACACTAGAAATCACAAATTGTGGCAGTTGTGTGGTTTCTGTGTAAAATATAATAATTCAGTTAGTTTATTTATTGTGAGTGTTTGCTTGGCTTTTTTTCTTGCTAGTTATATGGCAACAGCACCATTTGGTTTGGTAAAAAAAAAAATTAAAATAAAAAGACTAAAAGAAGGATCTAAACCACAGTAAACTCAGCCATATGTATAGCAAAGGAAAGAGTATTTGCACTAGGCTCAAGATTTTGTGGCTGGAATCTGGAGAACAACAATCTCAGTGACAGCAGCTCAGAGCAGACTATCAGTCCCCTGCATTGAGATTGAAATTAGTATTTGAAGCCTGTCAGAGAAGGCAGAAAATTATAAGTAACTTTGTTAATTTTTCCCCTTAAAATCAGAACGCTAAACTTGCAGAGCACTGTTGGCCTGGGTTGAAGCTGCTGCCACTGTTGCTTACACCATGACACAGCAGCAACCTCAACAGAGAAACTAGGTCCAGAACTGTGTGGGCCAAGGGCATCAAAATCCACAAATACCAAGCTCTAACATTTGAAAAGTCAGCTCTTGATCTTTGCAATGTTTGGGGTTTTTTTGGGTTTTAGCAAAGCAAAACAGTCACATTTTTGGTTGGTAAAACGATCATAACTTCAGTGAATACCTTCAGTGAATAAACTCCTTATGAAAATCCAGGTGTTCAGGAAATGAGGTCTCCAGTTCAAATGGGGTCATGTTTGAATGGCAGGCTGTAGAGCCATTTCCAGCTACAGGCTTCAAGACCCTGAAGCCTGCAGCCACGTAAACATACCCCTATGCTCCAGCTCACCAACCTGCTCACCAGGGATGCTCTGATCCTCAGGACTACCATGTCTGTGCAGGAACGTGACCCCAGCAGCACTCTGGAGCCCTGCACTAGTTGCCGAGGGCTTCCTCTGCCGTGCACAGGCAGAACTATACACCTAGCAACACAACACACACCTGCAAACCACAGGGGAAGTCGTTTAACTGGACAACAGATACAGGCCACAAAAAATGGGCATCTCTTAGACCCCACTTCACCTCAAATTCAAGGTGCTGTTACCTTTGCCTGCCATTAGAAATCACAACCTGGAATGTTTCTCTTTATCATTTTGCCTTCCTTTCAAAAGGCAGAAGACGCAAGGCAAAAGCAGCAGTACCCTGCAAAACACAGGATCGTTTATCATCAGTTCTCTCTTTGCAGAGGAATCAAGCTGCTCCCTGGAGAGATCTCTCCCAGAGGCAGGAGGGATGGTGCCCTGGCCACCAGGAGAGGTAAGTCTGAAGGCGAGTCCAGCCAGGGAGCTCTTCCACATCACGCTGCTCTGTGAGCCCCATGGTGCAGCGCACTGGGTAAGTGCTCACCTGGAAGAAAGGAGCACTCGGCTCCAAAGACCAATACCAAACTGGAATATTTTCTGCTCTACTTCTCATATAGGTCATTTGTGATTCAAAGAAGGATTGAAGAAAGGGTAATTATAAAACCCTTAATGTACTACTAAAATATTTACGATAGCTCAGCTTCCCAAAACTCACAGATCTCTTCGGATGACTAAATACACACTTCCATTATGCAGCTAACCACAAGGTATCTGCCCAGAACTGCTAACGATAGCATGAAGTACCTTGAATGCATTTGATTCTAAACAAAGAGTGAGATATTGCCATATAAATGGACTAAAGTCAGCCCTAAATCGATGATCATGTAGGTGTCCACTGGGAGTAAAATCAGCAAATATTTGTTTATATTTGCTTTCTACTTTAATGAGCATTAATTGAGGATATTTTTTCCTCTTCTTAAGAAAGTGAGTGAAAAAAAGGTTTATCAACATCAACTTACTGGGTTTGGAAATGCTGTTCGAGATGACCGCGCTGCATGACCTCTGAGCAATGTTCTGTGAAAGGGCAGCTAACCATTAGCTTGTCCAGGAGGTTATTCACTAGTATGCTGGACTTCCTGCACGTCTGGAGAATCACAAGCTTGCGGTCCATGGGGCAGAAGTCTTTTTCCAAGAGGAAGTTCGTAAGGCAGGTTGTGCAGAAGGTGTGACCACAGAGCGTGTCTAATGGCTGAAGCAAAGGTTGCAGGCAAATGTGGCATATCAGATCATCATCTACTTCTTCAGTGTAGCTGTACAAGTGGTTTTCTTCTGGTAAATGCACTTGGCCGCAAGTGACACAGAGTGGTGGGGAGCTGTCCTCCATTTCTTCTTCTTTCTGGCTCATAATCAGAATTGATGCAATTCAAAAGGGGGCAGACAGGAATACTCGACCTGTTTTCTATTCCTGAGAGCTGCAGCAAGGTTTGTGTGCCATCAGATCTGTGGGGAAGAAAGCCGAAGGGTTATGTTCTGGGTTGCATTCTCTTGCAGTACTTACAGTAGGTATCTGGATTTGAAGTACTCCAGCAGGTATTAGGAAGGATTACATCTTTGGGATGGGAGGGTGAAGCAAAGAAGGGGACAGAAAAAAGAGAGTTAACTCCAGGGACTGCTTTTCTCTTCAGTTGAGCTCAATTTATGCAATTACTTTCATTGTAAAGAAAGCTGTCTAAATAAGGAGAAATACTACAGGCATTTAATGGTTGCAGCTCCAGTCAGCTGATTTTGTGGTCACATTACTTCTGCTGGAAAAGCAGCATCATGTGCAAACACTGCAAGACCGTGTGCAGAAATATAGGTAAGAATAATGGTTACTGCCCCAGCCACCTGCTCAGCACAGCAAAGGACAGCAGCAACTTCACCTAATACATGTGAGCATACAGAGGCTGTAAATGTAGCCAGAAGAAGGACAACCCGTATCATGAGAATTTAGAGCCTGGGACACTCTAGACCATCCTCGTTCCAGAGCAGCAATGGACCTGGTACCCTGCATTCAAAGTTTGTCTGCTTGTCCCCCCCATGGCACTGCTCTGGATGCCTGAAGCCAAGCAGTTATCACCATCTGCACCACTATAACCAGTTCAAAACTTCGTTTTACTTCCCAAAGCACCAAATACCTCGTGTGCTGAAGAGAAGTCCATGACACAATGCCAAGTACTGTATCACTCAGAATTAGGCCTATTCCTTTCAAAATTTTTATTATAGAACCCCAGTATGTTCCTAACTACAGATCAAATTAGCTCTGGCCAGAGCACCTGCCTGCTGGTATTTTAAAGATGTAAACTTGGTGGGTGGTAGCAAAACTGAAGAGTAATTTGTAGTTTTTACTTGATGAACTCTGATTGCTCTTTGAAGCACTTACGTATCATTACATCTATGCTTATTTTGATATAGTGCTTTGAAAATAAACATGAAGATATAAAATATGCAATGGCCTAATTACTACTCTTGCTTGAAAATGTAAATCTTATTTGCTGCTCTGTCTTAACACTGTACCCTTTCTCCCAGCTTGACTTAATTTGCTGAGACAATGTGTCAGCCTCAGACACCCACGTTTGAGGGCAAATGAGGGAAAGAATAAAAAAAAAAATCAACTATGACAGAGCACATTTTCATATAAAATAAAACCTTATTCTTATGCAAAGCTCATGGGCTCTAAACCTAGGAAATTAAAGTTTAACATGGTAGGGGTTTTCTGACATAAAGGTAAAATGATAGTCCTACTAACTCTAACCAGATGCTTAAATGTCAAACTTTCGCTTTAATGCTTTGCTAGATCCTATTCTTATGTAGCAATTATGCTAAGTGGTTGTATAATAATATTTTTTGCTTGCAAGACTAAGTTCTGCATAAGCTCTGTCTCCTGATTTGCAGCAGCTTCATTTGAATTACAATCACTGCCTGCTAGAATTCTTGCGAATATTTAAAATACTCCAGACTACGGCAAATGTTTCCTTTAGCAGAAATATTCGCCAGAGCTTTATGAACAGTTCTTTGTGAAGAAATGAACATCTTTCTGTAGTGCAGAAACCAGGTCTACCGGCTATCTTAATTCCTGGCAATGAAACCCAGTATTACTTGGCGCTACTGAGGTGACACACAGTGAAATGAAATATGAGAAAAAATTATCATGAGGTGGAGGTGGGGATTGTTTGGGCATCACAGTGACTTCTGGTGGGTAGCTCTTTGCCAACTTCTTGATGAAATGGGGTGGCCACGAGCTGGTGTTTGATATACCAGTAGCTGTGTGTCGCAGAGTGAGAGCGAGCATGTTCAGCTGATCTCTGCATCCCTTGCTCGTGGAGGGAACCCACCTGAAGTCAACACTGCTGATTGCAAGAATGGCAATACACACCTTGGGAATTTGCAGGACCGTGGGTTTAAAAATAGCCATTGAATGAATTAGGAATAAATAAAGCATGACAAAAATAGTATTGCTTTATGGACTTTGTTCTTCCCTACGTTTTTAAAATGCCTTGCACCCTAGACAACCAGGGGAGTGGGCAGTATCATGGTGTTTCTCCACTGTCCTGCCACGTCCTCTTGTACCAGCACACATAGGTAGACCCATGTGGGTGCTCTCCCCATGCACCGCACACCAGAATATGGTCAACCCCAACATTTTGTTGGCTCATGGATGTTCCCAAGGACAGAAACTCAATGGACAGCTCTCATCAGCAAAGCTGCTGAAAGCCAAACCTGAGCCCTGTTCTGAGGCAGAAGCAGCCTGCAGGAACAGGAGCGCAGGCATCCAGATGCCCCTCTCTCAGCCTCATGCCCTAATCATGCCCTAACCTTGAAAGTGCCGCTCCTCCGCTCCCACATGTACAACAGAAGTCTCCTGATACAAATTAGGTACAAGTGGAAATGGTGCTACAGCTCTGAAACAACTACAATTATTTCCACAATGACAGTAGAGAAAAAGGCATCACTGCCCTGAGGCCATGTTCTGCTGCAGCAAAAATGATGAGAAGCCCCAGCTGATGCAAAGCCAGACTGTGCTGACCACACTACAGATACTCTTGACGAATCTGACATTGTAATAATAATCTGCTAGTGAAAAAGTGCAAGTGTGGGGAGCTGTACCTGAGTTGTAGAATATTTACATAAATTACAAATACTTGCTACACCACAGGGAGACAAAAACATCTATGTTGATTAGTAACAGGCATTGAATTTTTAGGAGGGCTTGAATTAAGTCTTATGCCCTCTATTATTCAGAAAATTTTGATGGAATAATAACATAATTTGTGGTGAAAAATTTATCAGCCTCTTTTGAATAATCTAGTCCCTGTTCACCCGTGACAAACCTTCTGAAGTTGCTGGATATATCAAACAGTGAAATGATCAGTGGCTGTCTTTGGAAGGTGATTACACCACCAAAGGAGTTAGCATGGAGGGTGTGCAATGGAGCTGTCACACAGATGTGGTCAGAGGCAGACATTTGCAAAATTTGCAGTCATTTGTATTTATAACATTCATGTGTGGTCATAACAAGCTGCATAATTAATTTTATGTCCTTTTAGGAAGATTAAAGCCTCAGTTCCTCTTGAACAATACAGAAGAGAGGGAAAGAGGAATTTACAATTGTCCTACCGATAACCAGAGTGTATTTCTACTTCTTCTTTTAACGATGAATGGCTAAATACACTTTGAACAAGGAACCCCATATACAAGTAGATGGTAAACCACAGCTAAGTGAAAAAAAGGGGGAGGGGGCAAGTTAAAAAGCTGGTGATACCATGGCCAAGAAGACAACACTAGTGTTTGCCACTTTGTTGCTGTTCAGGAAGTTTTCAACAACTCAAGTCCTAGACTTAGCATAAGTTTACAGTGCCTAGCACAGTTTGGCTTAGATAAATAAAATTAAATACTGATTTCTAAGAATTTCACGGTGCTGTGACACTGCAGAAAATCAAGCACCAGGCCAAGGCAGAGATACGAAGCACAGATATATGGTGCAAATGATGAACAAAGAACATTGTCATCCAAGATATCCATATTGCTACAAGCTGTAATGAGAACGGTCACATCAGGGCATGAAATAACCCCCAGGGCTGAGACCACAGTGAAAGCAGTTATCATTGTAACTTTTTTTTTTTTTTAAGTTACCCAACAGACTCTACCACTTTGGAGTTTGCATCTTACAGGTCTTCACTGCTTAGGATTTGGCAGTCATCAGAAGCCTTTAAGAGAGCAACAAAACAAACCCAGACAAAATGTACGGGCAATAAACAGAGTGTAGCTAGAGAGAATGCCTTTTATCTCCTTGCACAGCCAAAGAATGCCTTTCATCTCCTAGCACAGCCAAACCCATAGTTGTCCCATCCCAATGAAGCATTTAACCAAGCTTAAGCTTAAATCCTGACTTACCATCACAGTTACACTGGCAGCAGTGTAGCAAGAGCAGGACTTGCCAAGCAGAGCGGCAAAGCCCCACGGCCTCTGCCCAGTCACACTTTCAAACATTAACCCAGCAGTTCAGGAGGCTGCACTCAGAAGTAGAGTGGCACAAAATAGAAGAAGCTTGAGGTAGAAAAGACGAGTTACAAATGCTAGAAAAGAAAATTAAGTGATGAAAGACAGTGAGGAAACGGCTAACACAGGAAGGAAAAAATAGATGCAAAACCAGCAGAGAAGCAGTGACTGGAGCCTGGAAGGGCAGCAACCAGCGTAAATCCCAAATGGTGAAAGACAAGCCAGAGAACAGGTGTCATGGGAAAATAGAGGAGTGGCACAGATGAGCTGCAAAACAGGTAGAGGAACTTAGCTCCAGTAGCTCTGAAGGAGCATGGCCTGGGGATAATGAAATTCTCAGTCGAGGGAAAGGATGGCTAGCATGTGAAGGGAAAATGAATTCTGAACTGTACAGTAAGATCACCAAATATTAGTTTGTTTTGTTTTTGTTTGGTTTTCTCTCTGTGTATTTAAGTAATATATCATATTAATGCTCCAGTTTTTGGACTCTAATTTTTGGACTCTAAGCATAAGCATAACAAATGCTGTATCTGCTGATTAAAAGGGAATGCCTTTTTATGCCGCTTAGGAGGTAGAGGTACTACAGACAGAGCTGTCCTGCCCTTCTTCGCTGGACTGTGATAAAGTCGTGTTGCTTTCTTTCCCCAGCCCTCACCTGCATGGGCTGTTATCTTCTATGCATGCACATCTCTAAATGAGTCACAACCATCCTTTTACGCAGTTCAGCACAGCACAGCACGGCCAAAGGTGCTGGTCTGCAGCCATGGGAGGAAGTTGCTCCTCGACAGTAGCATTGCCAGCTGCCAAGTAAAGCTAGAAGCTCATTATTCTTCCAGAGACGTTTTTACCTGGCCTGCCTTTACCATTCTAGCTGTGAGCACACTGCATCCAACATCTGCTTGTTTTGCTGAGAGCCTGGAGACTGCCATCTTGCTTGTTAACGTTAAAAAGTAGCCACATAAAATTGCTAGGAGACTTGGCACCTTTCACAGGCACAGAATTAATTCTTTCATGAAGCCTCAGCCTAGCTGCCAGTGGCTAGGGGTGTGTAGGTCAGGAGATGTGGGTATTGTCCCCATCTAGTGGTTCACCCAAACTGGGGAGAAGAGGGGATCACAGCCGGGAGGGAGGACAGGTCCTCCTTCACCCTCAAGCAAAACTGTAAACCCCTTAGGTTACACAGGGCTAGCAGTGACCATACTCAGGAGAGCATAGCCTTTGCTGGTCCATCTTACAAGATCACTGCGCCTATTTCATATTCATAGTTTCATAATGAAACATGAGGTTGAATGCTTATACAAAACTATTTGCCATTAGAGAAATTTTAATGCTGTTTAAATCTATTATCTTTCATCAAACTATCTTACCTGATAGTAGGCCTCCCAGTTTTATCATTACTGTGTCTTTTGTGCCACTAACTGCTTCTCTCCAACTAAATTTTTTTACCGATTACGACGACTTTACTGTTCAAGGTGGTACTTAATTTTGAGGCCATTGGGCAGCCTGTTTGTTTCAAATAATTAGACAACAGTTGTTGAAAACATTATGGAGTGACTGATACTCCAGTAATACGTATTATACAATATTTTACTTCCAAAAACCCAATGAGTCACATTCAAAAGATCTGGATTAAAAATATCACATAACAGTTTGCACCAATCTTGGCATAGCTGCATTAAAGGCCAAAGGAGCGTGTCAATCTGCCTAGGTTTGAAACTGTTGAAAGTAAGGTTATAAAACAATAAGGTGCCTAAAACCTTCCCACACCTGGGGACCAGCATTCCTCCTCTATATATCTTTCTCCCCTTTTTTTCTCCTCTCCTCTCTTACTCTTAAATCTGTTCTATATAGAGAAAAGCGACAATTTCTGTCTGGGGTGTAATCAGTAGTAGACCATCTTCAGTGGAGATTTGTAATGGGCAGAGGAGAGATGCAGATACTGATTCAGTAGATAAGAATTCAGTTTGACTTTTAAGATTACAGGAAAGACTGTTAGAATTGGCTCTTGGAGGAAAATAATTGTATTTAAAAGTTTATCACATCAGTACAGAATGTCTCTGAGACAATAAACAGGAGCTTCAAAACCTCTCCTCTGCTTGGACCCAGCTTTAAGACAGCTGGTTTTTCAAAGTTATTGGTCAAAAAGTCCTTCTCAGAGCTTAGAACAATCAAAGCATTTTGCAGACCCTTCAGTGATGAAAGACATTTCCAACTGAATAAAAAAAGCCAGCAGTACAGTACAGTAGGTGAATAACCCCAACTTTTTAAGTTGTAGTTCAAGCTGTGAAACCTAACAGAAATGTCATACTGTGCTTGCACACACAGTAACTTCAAAAACCAGAACCAGATTGTTTGAAAAGAAGGGGGTGGGGGGTGGGGGGTGTCTGTGGCTGATGCTGGAATTTACAGAATAAACCAATGTTGGAAAAAGTTTTTTGTTGTGGAATTATATATCTGATATGTCTGTTAGGAATGTATGGAAATATATTCTGCTTTTTTGTCTGTCTCTCTCACACACCCACGCAAACCTGAGTTGCTCTTTCTGATGATTTCATGGATACAAAACTTTACTCAGCATGTTAAAATGAAAAAATTCAGCCCAGAAGTAATTTGAGAATATTAGGAACAGCTGGACAAGATGTGAGCGAAGAGAAGATCTGAATAAGATAGTACGTATCTGCAGTTAACCTACTCACAAAACAAGGAACTTGTCCTGTGAATGAACTCACCTTAGCAGAAGGTAGTATTTCTGAGAAGACTTGTTGCTGGCATGCCTCTAGCTGTCAAATGCTATGCTGGTTGAGGTAATAATTTCTGTTTCTTGCTTTTTTCAAAGTTCAGTAAATCCAGACTTGGACCAACAGCTTATACCAGAACTAGAAGCCCAGACTCCAAGTGCAGAGATGAGTTATAGCAAGATGGGCAGGCTGTGGGAAACTGCTTCCCAAAGGCACAGTCTACCTGCTCAAAGGAAGTCAATCATGTGGCCGAAGCAAGGCTATGTAAGCAATTATGATTGACTCCTAAAGGACTTCCTAAACATGTGCTCATCCTAATTGAGACAATAAATGCCATCGGCGTTTCACATACTAAATTATAAAATTGCACAGCTAGTTATGTAACAAAAGGTGCGTTACCGCTCTGGTTTGGCTGATTGCTCTGGCTGACTTTGGCAAGACTGGCAACCTCATAAATACCATAAGCTTGCTTCCAGCCTTTTGACCAAATGACAAAACCCTATTTGTGTGGCTGCACAACCACGCGCCCTGCTTGCCTTTTAACATGCTGGTGGTTAGGAGTAGGTACAACAATCCACGCAAACCGCATGAGGGAGTGCACCCCCAGTACTTGCTCCAGATGTGTCTGGTATGTCTCTATGACGTGGGACATGTGTCTGCACACCCACCTCCTGTGTTTCAGAGCAAGACAATGTGGGCCTGTAGATCAATATGGAGCTATGAGGTGCTCCAGCCACGTGATCCTCAACCCAGACAGCCTAGTCCCCAGGCATACATGGATCTACACTGGCTACATCACAACTGTGAGCCATTACACAAAAACCTTCCTGCTTTCAGAGTAAAGTGAAAAATTTGCAATAAATGTATTTGCTATAAAATAAAATAATAAAATATAAATAAAAATAAATATAAAATATAAATGTTCAGCACAAATGTAGTTCCTGATATTAACTCCATGACACTGTTTCTATCCTGTTTTCTAAAGAACAGGGCAGTTCTGCACTTGTACTCTCTCTAAGAGAACTCTCTGTTCATCTCTACCCGTTGCTTCCTAGTACCTTTTGGATCCATTTTTCAGTTTCAGAAGCTTCCATATGCATTGTTATTACATTTACCATTAGACTAGGTAACTAGGTAGAAGGAAGAAAAAAAATTAATGTTCCCATAAGAAGCAAGGCTGTGGAGTGAACCCAAACTATACTGGCTATCAACAAAGACAGGCAGGAAAAAGAAGCTATGCATAGCCAGCCCTCAAGAAAAATTAATGTTGGAGCTGCTCCATATTAGACAAAGCCACAGAATAACAATGTTCACTAATTCTGCCCACTGAACTCTGATATGTAATCCAAAAAGCTTGTTCTCCTTTCCTTCCCCACTTCCAGCTTCCACACCTTACCACACACAACAGGACAGGCACTGACATCTTATACTATCAAAGGAGGTACCTACCTGAACAAAAAGGTTTCTCCCTTGCTTTCTGGATTCGAATAAGTGGATGCACTTTTTACTATGTTCCCAAGCCCAAATGTACCAAGTCTCTTTGAGAAGAGCAAGATACTCCATCCACCACACATTGTTCATCTCCTCTCCAAGCTGGCCTAGCTGAAAGAGCACAGCTAAACTCTCCATGACCCTGGTCCATCAGGGAAAAAATGGCCTTCAATGTCACTGCAAGCTGCTGCCTGTACGCAAGGGTAAGGGGTTAGTGGTTGCTGGGGAGCAGGGAAAAGGGGCGTATTTTGGGGGTAGATGGAAGTCATGTCTGGATGGTGGCACTCTGGTTGTCAATAGTGTCCATTTTGTCTCAGAGAAGACTTGCTTGTCTAAATTAAAATATTTTCCTCACCATGCTTTGAAGATTGCGTCTTCAGACAACAGGTAAGGAATCTCGGTGACTTCTCAAAGAACATTTATCAAAAAAACACCCCAAAGCAAACCCAGCCCACCCTCAGCATCCTCTAAACCCCTTTAAAGTAGCTTTTATCTCTTTGTGGAGCAAATTCTACTGCAGTTCTGCAGGCTAGCATTTATGTTGCTAAGGATGAAGAAAAACCTGCCCAACTCACTCGCAGCTTCATGATGTGGGGGTGGTTCAGCCAGCACAAACGCATCCCGAGAGTACCTGTACGTCCCTTGTTAGATGTTCAGTCCACACAGATAAGCACAACACAATACAGAACCTCTGCAAGAGCTACACATCTGCACGAAAACCCAGCAAGCAGACCACGTGTCCTCCGTGTGGGCATGCCCTACTTAACTTTAAAATAACAACTCAATAGGCAGAGCGAAATGCATGGGAATGTGAAAATCTTAACTTAATACAGCTTCACAGTAAATCTTAATCTCTCTTCTCAATCCTCTCCCAGAGCCTCAAGTGGGTCAGCGGGGCAGGCGGGTGATGCTACCTCTGCCCCCTCAGAGCCTGGTGAGGGAAGAGTTGCTGAAAATGGAATGAAAAGACAGGGGCAAAATCACCGTGGAGGACTTCTCCCCTGAAGGACATTGAAACCTTACGCTTCACCCTGCCTCCCATGGCCACAGTGCCTGTCACACTCAGACCACACAGCATCTTCTCACATGTGACCATGAGATAACATTTAATAACTACAAGAACATGTGATAGATAACCCTGCTAATAACACAAAGTAAGCTGTGCTGTAATTACGCTGTGCCTTTACAACTGCTCCTCTGATCCAGGAATCTCTTAATGCTTGACAAACTACTTAATGAGCTCTCACAGCACCCTGTGGGAACATTTTTTTAGGAGCAGCACTCAGCATGGTTACAAGAGCAGGGGAAGGGGCAGCTAGCTGCTTCCACACTATGGGGCCAGGCTCCTGTGAAGCTGATGACCAGCCTCCATCGCAAGAGTCCTTGTGCAACAATGTGACCACAAAGATGTTCTCAGACTTGGTCTGAGGGAAAGCCCTCACAAACTCTTGACTTTTAGGACTGCATCTTCTGCTTTATAAGCATGAATCTATGGAGGGACAGCAACAACTTGCAGCAACTGGCTCCCCAATGTGAGTCGTCTAACCAGGAGAAGAGAAAGCTTTAGTAAAACCTCTGGCCCATTGTACTCAATGGCTAAATTAAGCAAATTCAATGGAGCAAGGATTTAATCATCTGCATCTCAATTCTACTTATATTGCGCCTAACTCCAGTACTATAATTTTTATATACTTATTATTATGTATAATCTAATAATAATATTATTTTTATTAAATAATTCCTACATATTAAAAAATCTGTAATTTCAGTTATAATTCTATAAATGTCTATAACTTAAATTATATCTGTATCTTACTATTTCCTCTTCCTGTCACTTGAATCCATAAAAATAGCCTGAATAAACAAATTCAAACCAGAAAAAACAGTGCCTATTAGACAACTGCACAAAACAGTGACACTTGGCTCTTTAAAATAGAGCAATCTGAAAGCGTTCCCTGTCACCCAGTCCCAGGGTGACAGCTGCTGGGGCCCAGTCCCATTCGGGAACCTGGAAAAAAGAGGGCACCAGCCCAGGCAGGGTAGGCAACAAGTAAATTTCAACAACTTAGGAGAGCAGTACAGCCCAGAGGGAGCCTCCTAAATAATGGGCAAACATCCAATATATGGCTGGAAACAGAAATTTCAGGAGGCAAGGGGAAGAACTTTGGATGAGTTTTTGCAATGCCAAGGGATAAATTTCAAGTTTTTAAAAAATGTACTGTTTGAAAGAGGGAAACATACTGCACACTGAAGAGGTTGAACCCAGCAGTCTGGCCATTGTGGTCTGACTATCAGTTTTGTGGTGCTAACACCGATAATTTTTTGGGTCTTGAACAAGCAGTACATTGTCTTTCACTCACTTATCTCTCTTAGAAAGTAGTGTGGACAGTGCCCGTTCATATCTGCTGATAGTCCCTATTGCTCTTTTGAAAGTGAGTTCTGTGCTAGACTTTATAACCGTCTTCCAAATTAAAAGGATTGGGGCAACACGAAGTATTTGAGGAGAAGTTGAGGCAAGTTTCTAGCTAAGGCTGTGCAATACTCCCCATTCCAGGGCATCTTTTTTGCAGCAGGATAATGACTAAGAACGCTGTCCAACAAATGTCTCAGCAAACTAATTTTGGTTATTATAGTGACCAAGCTTTCAGCTACCAAAACACATTCTGTAGAGCCTGGTCCTACTCACATCTGCTCCATGCTGGGAAGCAGCATCCCTGAGTATGGTACTACTCACTGCACTTGACTCATCACTGCTTTAATTGGATCTTTGTGGGGACTCCCCAGTAAAGTCTATTGCTAATTAACATGCATGTGCTGCTGATGGCCTTGTAACATTCTCCTTAAAATTAAGAGGTTTACTAAGGTTTTGTCAGCCAGGACATGCGAGTGACACCAGCCTGGGAAAGATAGTTACGTCTGCAGCTGGATTAATATGTGCTTCCAGAACTGGTTTGGTGGGTGTGGAGACCAATTGTGTGCTGCTTAATCCCGTGATGAGAAACCAATTAGGAATTATGTGCTTGAACTGTCCTGCTTCCTGCATCCTTCCACATGGTTAGATGTGATCTGCTGCATGCAAGCAGGCAAGGGGTTTTTTTAATTCTCTGAAATCCTTCCTACAAGTCATAGCTATTTCAGTGCCCTAGACCCTTCTCTTNCCTCTGCCCACGCCCTTCTTTTTTTTTTTTTTTTTTTTTTTTTTTTTTTTTTTTACTGGATCTAGACTGCTTCAAATAGCAGCAGAACGATTAGATGACTCCTCAGGTTGAAACCATGAAAGCACAAAGCTGTGCTACAAGATACTTTCAGCACTGAGTTCTACTCGTAAGATCCCGTGTGAACTGATACTGTTAAATACATAATACAAAGCACTACAAACAAAAATCGGCTTTGAAGGAGAACAGCAAATCAAATAACACCATCACCTATATTTTTAAATACCAGCATCTCAACGGTATCTATACTATGTAACTTTAGGCTTGGAAAGCAAAAGAATAGAGAAAAAACAAACAAACAGTGGACTAGAATCACAATGTCCAAAATCAGATCAAAATTTACCTGCTTTCAGACAAGCCATTTTCTGAAAAGTGCTTCAGTCCAGACAGAGAAGCAGCTGTCATCCCTTGATAAGAAATTACTGGCACATGGAAAACATCACTTTATTAAGGCTCTTTCGTTTAGTAAGAATGCTGCAGGTGTATTAAAGTAAAACTGGAGGACCAAGGAGAGGGATGCTGGGAGTCACTAGACAGGTAGGATGTTTAAGAGTGTTTAGCTTTTTGATTTCCTTGTAAAGGAGTAATTGATGTTTACTCAGAGGGATGGCAACAGTATGCAGTTGGAGGAAGTTGCACGTGACAGGAGCTGCCAACTAACTGTTCCCTGAACATTTAGCGAAGGTGAAAGTTTCTGCTTCTGTGCTGAGCTTCCTTGAATCACATGATTCAGGTAACGATCTGTTTTATAGATTCAGCTTGAGCCTTTGGGGAAAGCTTTGGAAAGATCAACTGCATCTTCTTGCATCCTAATTTCTAGAAGCAAAGATTCCAGTGGAAGAGCTGAACGTGTACTGCAAACAAGCGCAACATCAGGCAGCCTTGCAGTGTCTGGCCATTTTTAACACAGAGGGGCCTCATTAGCTCCCCAAAAGGCTCTGGCCACAGTGTCCCTCAAAAGCAGCTGCAGGACTCCATCTGCCCCTGCAGTTAGAGGAGACAGGCAGGCCAGGCAGGAGCACCCAGCCGTGCAAACAAGACTGACAACTCCAGAAATGCAGGACTGCTTCCTTCCAGTAGCCAGCCTGGAAGAGTCTCTCTACATTTGAAAGCCTTTACTAATTTAACTTCTGCTGGAAACAATGCTGCTTGATTTTCTGGTTTGCAGCGAAATGAAGCTAATCTATCATTTTATTCTGCATGCAAGATTTATTTGCGTTTTATGAAAGAAAAGCTATGCTGGGAGAAGATGCCAGCGCCTTCAAACTTCTTCCAAAAGACAATTCAATTTTCTCTTCTGATAGACAATCACAACCAAGAGCCAGGGACATTCTTCTTTCCAGCTCCATGCTACAATGAAGTCTTTATGCAGTTAATGCTCGAACACATGGGCTTGGAACAGCCTTCAAAAAAGTCGTGCAAGCAAAGGGGAGGACACTTGTATAGGACCACAAACATGTAAGATAAATTAGCAGCGGGAGAAAGAATATTTTCAGGTGGCAAGAAAAAGATAATGAAGAGACTAGCTTCCCCAGACTGATTCAATTTGTATTTTTGGAAATTATACATAGGTTCTGAGGCTTGGAGTGGAAGAATATAAAACACAAATTACTAACAGATTACTTCCTTAAGAGGAATTTTCAGTCTTAGGAAAGTGGATGTGAGTATTGAGAGTACAACTCCTTGCAAGGCAGCAGCTTTCCAAATGTCTGACGGTGAATCCTGGCGTTTATTTACAGGTCAACACTTGTGCTTTTCCAGCAACAAAAGAAAATAGACAGTGCTGTTTCAATAAAGTGGTGGAGCTGCCTTGATATTGTTCTACATGAACCTGAATGAACAAGTGAGAAGCGTTTTGCAGGGTGGTATGAACAGGGAGCTCTGCTTCTACAGGAGACTGTGGGGAAACAAGTGCCTTGTGTAGTGCCCGGTACAGCCACCTAAGGTATTCTTGCTTTTCCTGCTGTTGAAGGAAGTTATCAAGCACCCATGGAAAGCAAGAAATACAAGTCTAATGTGCACACCTTTCCTGGTTTTTATGTTTTCCTTCATCCATGTCAAAGCGTCTGAGAGACTGATGCAAGCAGGTCACTCTTAGTCATTAAAAACACCCCAAAACATTTTTTTTGCTTTAAACATTTGAAAGAATCCTGCTGATTTATGTACTTGGACCTCTTGTCTACCAAGTACTTTAAGCATATACTTCAGTGTGAGAGGATGTCCACGTATCCTCATCGCAGTCCCGGGTTCTGTATTGGCACATCTGCTCATATACATGTTCTCACATGAATGATCAGACTCATCAGTAGAAACGAACCTTAGGAGAAGTTACGTATATTCGTATTCACAGGTTTGCAACCATTACATACATCTGTGCTGAATTACAAAATGATTCGAAGTAAGAACCAAGGATAAGTTTAAGTAATCAGAG
>WEIS01057140.1:0-11116 GCA_013389965.1 Todus mexicanus | reverse complement strand
TCTCCTGCTGCATCTTGCAGTCATTTTTGGAGCAAGAAATTCTCTCCACCTCAATCCTTCTGGCTCTGCTTCATTGCAAATCACGTCTGAGTAAAAAAAAAATATCACTTACTTTTTAATCCTTTCTCCAAATGATGCTATTTCTTCTAGGATACTTTGAACAGCTATGATGATCTCCTGGACCATGTGGATTCTGTCTATTAATCCCTTTTTCTCAGATTCCTAGGGAAAAGAAAGAAAAAAAAAGAAAATCAGAATGTTTTATACATTCAGGATTTTTTAACATTTTCACATGAAGAAAGGAAGATTCCCAGTACTGCCGATGCATCCATAAATTTAAGTACACCTCTGAAAGAAGGAGAGAACACACACCCTGGGTTTACCACATATAATTAACATGAGGATATGTATTTTCTTCCTTTTCCTCAGCACACGGGCAGAGGTTTCCACACCTTCTAACACAAATCAACTGCAAGATCTCAAACCAGGCTTTCACTGAAGAACCCAGCTTCAGGCCAACCCAGAAGAGACGTTGAGCACCCCTGAGTCCATCTGATCTGTAGGGTAGTGCTTGGTGCTCAGTACTTCTCAAGAACAAGAATATTCTTGTGCAGAACTTCTGAATATCATTTTTCTGAGCATTGTAGACTCCCAAGAGTCACGCTGTTTTCTGTATTTAAATTAGCAGGAAGATAGTGAATGCAACATATTTTTTTTTAACATTTTGTATACAGAGATCTATTCTTTCACTGGGGGGGGGGAAAAAAGAATCAAAGGAAAATAAGTCATTTTCCTTTTACAGCGGTCATCTCTCAACTTCATTTCTTACTGCTTATTTTAGGCAACAACATTACAGGACATTACTACACATGTGCAGAAATAAAAAGGAAGCACAGAATGAATTAAAAATCAAAATGACTTAAATCAGCCTTGGAAATCAGTACACAATTATCAGCATTCAGCACTTCTTTGCCAGCAATCTAACACACATACAGGCATGCAAATTGGTGTGGTTGCAGATATTCTAGCAAGAAATCAGCAAAACATTCACTTATTACAAAATGCAGAGCCCTGGACACTGATTTTACCTCACATTTAGACTCTCCAAAATCAACTCAATTTAGAAGAGAGACATTTTAAGTTGTGTTTTAACCAGTCAGTTCCCAGAAAAATGAGATGCTGGTTATCAGGATATGTTATATCCGTGTTCTCCATGGTCCTCAGCAGCAAGGGAAAGGATGGGTGGGAACAAGCAAGGATCAGAGACTCTCAGATTAACACTGCTGTGATTCTGCTTCTGTGTTGTGAACCCACGTAACTTCTCCAAGCAGGAGAGAGGGTCAGAAGCTGAAGTCACATCGGGCCAGAGAGGTGAAGGCTCATGGCTACAGCCTTTTGGCACTACCGTGCTGTGAGAGGGTTTGCGTGCATCTGAAATAAAGCACTGCGCTATATCATCACGTGCTGGAATAACCTATGAACCATCCTTGGGTGCAGACACGACAGTAGAGCCCTTGTAACCCTTGGAATTACTTACTCCTCATTTCTCTTCACAGTAATTTTTTGAGTTTAAAAAGCCAGCCAAAACCACCACAGAGTTATCAAGCTCTAGACATCTGAATATCTGCCTTTAGGATGCAAGTGAGTGCACAATGAAGAGAAGCAGCGTTTTAAATAATCACACATTTGGGTGTGAAAATGAGTATTTTTACATTAATAAAACAACCAATAAAAAAAAAAATGAAACCCTTGGGGTGTGAAATAACCCCAGAACAAAATAAATAAATAAATAGTCAGTTTATGTGAAAATAGCACCAAAAAGTCATTTTTGCAGAACTCCAGTTATAACCTTGTTAGACTCAAATGTAAATGACAAATTAAGATTATATTTAACTATTCACTCGCCAAAATGGTACAACAGTCCCTTATCCGTAGCTGGGAGGTTTTTTTGCATCAAACTTGGAAGTCGAATTTGGGGAGCAGTTCATGGAGAACCAGCCAGTGGGAATTTCATCCTGTCCAAATTCAGAGAGAGGGGTAAAGAAACCACTTCAGATAAAGTGATATTCCAGGGCAAGCCTACTCTTGCTATCCAGAGCTGCAAGGAAGAGCATCTGTCAGCTCTATCTGCATCATGCTGACTTCATTTACACGTCTTCGATTGAGTTTTGAGATGTGGCGATAATGCAGTTTAACCAATACAACATCACTTCTGCTGCAACCACCAAGCAGATTAAGAAAATAAACCAGAAACTACTAGTTCATAGGACAATGACAATTGCACATACATTCTTACCTAGCATGCATGCTAAAAATCACCCCTAGACAGCAGTGTTTTCAATTTATAATACAAAAAAAGGCCCACCCAAGGAAAAGGCAGACACACTGGGATTAAAAAGCCTTGTAAATGAAACCAGTTAGAGAGTAAAATAGGTTAGCAACTGCCCTTGCAATATGCACTGCAACACGTGTGCGGAATCATCTGGAAATCCTGGGAATTTGTCAATGTCTTTTCTTTGTTATTACTGTTTTGTTCTGCAAACCTGCAGTCTAAACACATCTATAGGATGATTAGGTCACTGGTTAAGCAAGAGAGAAGCAGACAAGTGAAGTACAACAAACGGGACTTTCCAAAGTATTCAGTTTTTGGAGCGCTGTTTATGCCTTCTGAAGACAGCACCTCACAACACACTCATGGAAGAAGCAAGAGAGTTCACAGTCCATCAAGATGACAGGTTCATACTTATTAGTAAATGGGCAACTGTCACACAGAAAGGTATACAAAACATTACCATACTTGTGGAAGATGAAAAAATAATCTTAAATACCTCTTCCACTAAACACACTTTCCCACCTGGGCAAGGTCCCACCACCCAGATAACTTTTCTCCCTCCTCCTCAGGTAGCATTCAATTCTGATTTCTTTTGGATTCACTATATTCCAATGCTTGAAAACAGGATTTGGATACCCACGGTTTAAAAATCACAGCTCAGAAGCTTTTGCTTAAATTAAAAATAAATATCCTGCCTGATTCTGTTTTTTTTTCTTTCCTAAAACCAGTCCTGCAACTTCTTCCTTCAAGGCCTTTTTCTTCTTTATTTCTTAGCTTATTAGAGCACTCTGGGTGGACCAAAACTAGTCTTCAGCCTCTGGGAAAGAATTAACTCTATCAAAATGAATTTACAACTGATAATTAATTATATAATCAGTGTGTTACTTCAAATGTTCCTTGTATATCCTGATTTACGAAACCTTCATTTGTACATTAATTGCCTGAACAAAAACACAAAAGGGCTCTTACGAAAGATTAAGCATGTCAGGGAGAAAAAAAATTACCAAAACCCCAACATCCAGCAAATTCAGAAATTAAGTCTTTTGTGTCCAGCTCATGTACATCAACTTAAATGAAGACACCAAATCTCTGCTGTGCTGAATGAAAAGCATTTCCAGATTTTTCTGTTTCTGAAATATGTAACTGTTAAGAAACAGGACATGTAAAAGCACTCAATGGGCTACTACAGCTCTGTGATCTTCACTCCCTTCCCTGCGATGTAATGCTGCTGTCCTGATTTGGGTTAGAACAGAAATTCTGTTGTATGACTTTTATTTTTCAGCTAGGTCTGTCTGAAGTTAGCAGCATGTTTTTGCAGAGAGTCTGCTTCTAGCAGTGACAACGCTCCACGTTTATAGTTAGTACCAAGGATTGGTATGTAAACCAAGGTCACTGATAGATTTTGCGTACCACACTGAGGGGTGCAGAAAAGAGAAGGTTGCACCTTCAAGGAGGAGTGAACAGGACAGGTGACCCTAAATAGCCAACAGGGATATTCCATATCCANGCCGCATCTCTGAATCCAGCTCCTAACTTCTTGTGATTATTTGTTTCAATGATTAATAGCTTTCATCTTGACAAAAANCAGAACAAAATAAATAAATAAATAGTCAGTTTATGTGAAAATAGCACCAAAAAGTCATTTTTGCAGAACTCCAGTTATAACCTTGTTAGACTCAAATGTAAATGACAAATTAAGATTATATTTAACTATTCACTCGCCAAAATGGTACAACAGTCCCTTATCCGTAGCTGGGAGGGTTTTTTGCATCAAACTTGGAAGTCGAATTTGGGGAGCAGTTCATGGAGAACCAGCCAGTGGGAATTCCATCCTGTCCAAATTCAGATAGAGGGGTAAAGAAACCACTTCAGATAAAGTGATATTCCAGGGCAAGCCTACTCTTGCTATCCAGAGCTGCAAGGAAGAGCATCTGTCAGCTCTATCTGCATCATGCTGACTTCATTTACACGTCTTCGATTGAGTTTTGAGATGTGGCGATAATGCAGTTTAACCAATACAACATCACTTCTGCTGCAACCACCAAGCAGATTAAGAAAATAAACCAGAAACTACTAGTTCATAGGACAATGACAATTGCACATACATTCTTACCTAGCATGCATGCTAAAAATCACCCCTAGACAGCAGTGTTTTCAATTTATAATACAAAAAAAGGCCCACCCAAGGAAAAGGCAGACACACTGGGATTAAAAAGCCTTGTAAATGAAACCAGTTAGAGAGTAAAATAGGTTAGCAACTGCCCTTGCAATATGCACTGCAACACGTGTGCGGAATCATCTGGAAATCCTGGGAATTTGTCAATGTCTTTTCTTTGTTATTACTGTTTTGTTCTGCAAACCTGCAGTCTAAACACATCTATAGGATGATTAGGTCACTGGTTAAGCAAGAGAGAAGCAGACAAGTGAAGTACAACAAACGGGACTTTCCAAAGTATTCAGTTTTTGGAGCGCTGTTTATACCTTCTGAAGACAGCACCTCACAACACACTCATGGAAGAAGCAAGAGAGTTCACAGTCCATCAAGATGACAGGTTCATACTTATTAGTAAATGGGTAACTGTCACACAGAAAGGTATACAAAACATTACCATACTTGTGGAAGATGAAAAAATAATCTTAAATACCTCTTCCACTAAACACACTTTCCCACCTGGGCAAGGTCCCACCACCCAGATAACTTTTCTCCCTCCTCCTCAGGTATCATTCAATTCTGATTTCTTTTGGACTCACTATATTCCACTGCTTGAAAACAGGATTTGGATACCCACGGTTTAAAAATCACAGCTCAGAAGCTTTTGCTTAAATTAAAAATAAATATCCTGCCTGATTCTGTTTTTTTTTCTTTCCTAAAACCAGTCCTGCAACTTCTTCCTTCAAGGCCTTTTTCTTCTTTATTTCTTAGCTTATTAGAGCACTCTGGGTGGACCAAAACTAGTCTTCAGCCTCTGGGAAAGAATTAACTCTATCAAAATGAATTTACAACTGATAATTAATTATATAATCAGTGTGTTACTTCAAATGTTCCTTGTATATCCTGATTTACGAAACCTTCATTTGTACATTAATTGCCTGAACAAAAACACAAAAGGGCTCTTACGAAAGATTAAGCATGTCAGGGAGAAAAAAAAATACCAAAACCCCAACATCCAGCAAATTCAGAAATTAAGTCTTTTGTGTCCAGCTCATGTACATCAACTTAAATGAAGACACCAAATCTCTGCTGTGCTGAATGAAAAGCATTTCCAGATTTTTCTGTTTCTGAAATATGTAACTGTTAAGAAACAGGACATGTAAAAGCACTCAATGGGCTACTACAGCTCTGTGATCTTCACTCCCTTCCCTGCGATGTAATGCTGCTGTCCTGATTTGGGTTAGAACAGAAATTCTGTTGTATGACTTTTATTTTTCAGCTAGGTCTGTCTGAAGTTAGCAGCATGTTTTTGCAGAGAGTCTGCTTCTAGCAGTGACAACGCTCCACGTTTATAGTTAGTACCAAGGATTGGTATGTAAACCAAGGTCACTGATAGATTTTGCGTACCACACTGAGGGGTGCAGAAAAGAGAAGGTTGCACCTTCAAGGAGGAGTGAACAGGACAGGTGACCCTAAATAGCCAACAGGGATATTCCATATCCATATACAGCATATTTCGTATAAAGCTGAGGGATCACGAGGGTCTCTCTCTTTTGCCCCTTCTCTCCTGGCCTGTTCGCCATTTTGGCTTTCCCTGAGATCGAGCTGCTCTCTCAGCTTCAGGACTCTTCCTCGCTTGGTTTGGCCTTGGCAGCTTCAGCTTTGCCCTGAGGCCTCCGGCCCCGGTCTCAGCCCCTGGCTCAGGCCTTGGCTGGGCCGCAGGCTCTGGGCCGCATCTCTGAATCCAGCTCCTAACTTCTTGTGATTATTTGTTTCAATGATTAATAGCTTTCATCTTGACAAAAAGCTGTTGCCTTTTTTTTTTTTTTTTTAATCTGTCCCTCAGATATTTTTCCTCTGGACACATCCACCAAACCAGTAATCAACACTCCAAATGCACAGAGAACAACATGAAAAATTGTCTAAGTGTACTTCTGGGGGCTCCTGCAACTATCATATGCACAAAACTAAAAACTCAGGCCTGAAGCGACAAGCAAGTTCTAAATACTTGTTTGCTTGGATTTCATGTAAACCACTTGCATAAAAAGGAATCTTGCATGCAGCTTTCAGACAAGTGGTATTCATCAGCAGATTTTTGATGTGCCAATGGAAACTCAATATATAAAGCTGAGGAACACTTTAGGGCAAGGATGAGGAAAAGGGGAGGAGAAAAAAAATAAATAGGGATTAATTCAAAAGGAAGACGAGAACAGGGCACAGGCAACTAAGACAGGAATGAAATTTGAAGAATCATCCTGTCTACCCCTGGGCTAGCCTAACTTTCAGAATTAGTTTTTTTACAGTAGCTATCTCTTTATGCCACTGCTGCTGCAAGCATGTTAGGGCAATATTTCACCAGGGTTTATCCCATGGAGCAGATACGAATTCCTCAGTGCATTAGCAACAAACAAGATTGATGGAAAGGGGAAAGAAAGGCAAAAAGCTTAGGCATGCATGCCTTTTTGCTCCACTATTATTCTGTATTTTCTTTTTTAAAAAAAAAAACCAACAAGCCACCAACATGCTGTAGTTATTTAGAGAAAAGCAGGCTTCGCCAAAGTTGGATTGAACTTGCAACTTGCTCTGTGCTAGATTACAACCCCCCAACCTCGCTGACGTCCAGCAAAACCTGTGCCAAACATCTTAAGGCCAAAGTACTTGTAGACGAAGAACTTCTGAAACCCAAAAGATTTTAGTGAGTATAAACAGCAGGCCACTGGTCTCTATTGTCTGCAGGGAACACTTCACTAACAGCTTCAGTCTAGCAGCAGAATGAAGTTCTTGTGGGAGGTGGTAGCCATGGAGTGACAGACAGTCTCTTGGTAGCTAAAATGAATTCCAGGCAGAGCTTTGAAAATAGTCACCACAGCAACCTTGAACTGGATCCTGCCTTCGCCGGGAGCCAAAGGCGGCTGAAACAAACCCAGCAATCTGCCTTGCTGAGTCACTGTCTTGCCCTGTGCTGCAATGTCTGCTGCGTGTCGAGGAAGGCTTCTCGGCACTTCTAGGAGGATGGGTACCCGGAGAGGATGGCTGCCAAACTCTGAGCAATTGCCTCGTGCAGTCCTGAAACTGTGCATCACAGGATCTTTTTGTTTATTAACACCATGCTGCAAATGTGCCTGCCTGGCTGTGGGAATTTAGCGAATCTGAGTGTACTTGAAATAATTACCAAATAGAGGAAATGCAACACATACAGGTCAATTTATGCTCTCAGTTAAAAAGGTGTGAAGTCTGGAATAATTCCACCAGAGCCAATAGAATCACTGGCAACTGATACGAAGTAAAGCACCACCGGCCTTAAAACGACACATTTTAAAAGCAACAGGCCATCATCCTACAGCTAAGGCTGGGGGAGCACTGGCTAAAAGGCATGAGATGACCACTTCACGCCTTGTTCAGCAAGGCTTGAGCTTTCTTTGCTTACAGTAGACGAATTTTATCAGTGTACAGAGGATCAGCAAAAGTCTCCTAAGCTCAACCCAAGAGAAAGCTTATGTGCAGAGGTTTAGGTCATAACTCTGTTGCTCTCTCTGTGCACAGGCGTGAAATGCAGAGGGTTTAAGAGGCATTTTCTATACTAGCTCATGTTTTCATAGACATGTAAAGTAACCCAAAGTCTGGCGGTATTGCTACAAGTTTTAAAGCAATACCAATAGTCACAACAGAAAAAAACACCATTCCTGTGAGGAACGTGTGTAAGAAGCAACTTTCTTAAAAGCCTGAATGGAGATAAAAAGTCATCAGTTGTCTTTGATTTTTTTTCTTTATTATTTTTTTTAAAAGGGAATGGGAAAGAAAATAACTTTGGTCAAAATAAGTGCTTTCTCCTGGAAATAAACGAGATCTAAGAACAATCATGTGGTGATTAGACTTAAACTACTGGATCATCATCTATAATCTAGGTAATTACCTTTAACAATTCGGGGTACAGGAGAAAGATAGACCTATTAGTATATCTGGCCAATTCAAAATAAATTTAAACATTTTAAATACTTAGAATTTTTAAGGGACAAGAACTCCCTGAGGATTACGTACTCGGTCCAGTGACCTGTCTAGTGCTACTAATATTTCTCCAAAGATTTCGAGAAGTTGCAGTGTTGGCTTACCTACCTCCAGGGCAAGAGGGAGAATTTTAGACTGTGATATATGAAGAGAGCCATACCACAATCCCCAGGATCTCTAAAAGTCCTCTACAAGTCCCTCTTTTTCAGCCTCTCTCTCCCATCACTCCTAGACCTATGATGGGTGGGTCATGATGCTGAGACAAGGATTATGCCGATTTATGGGATGTCTAATAACAGCAGTCCTAAACAACGCTGCAGTGTAAATAGGAAATAACGGACCATTTCTCTCCCAGTTCCTTGTACAGAAGAGGCTCCCAAGCAAAGAGCAAAGCACAACCAGAGAAACCCTTGCACTCTGTCTTAATCAGAAAAAGCCCAGAGAAAACTTACAGAAGCTATAAACGCATCTTAAGTGACATCGGGAAACTTGTATTACACTTTAGTCAAGAGGGTTGCGAGACTAGACCATTGTGTGCTTAGAAGTGTCCCATCCTCCAGCTTTGGATGGACCATTGCTCAAGCAAGTAACAGAATCTTTCCCTTAGGCTTCTCCATCACTAATGCATTCATGGTCTGTGCATAGAACTCATTAGGAAGCAGTGAGAGAGAAGCCACAAAGAGTCAAATGAAGAAAGAACAGCAGTTTAAGAGAGTCCACACCTACACAAACATATAGCTTGTGGGGGTTTTTAGGACACGATCTTGCCCATGATTTTGTGGAGGAGGTGGGTGCTCCTTGTTAGTCTGAACATCCCCTGTTTATCAAGGGGTATTTTCAAGTCTTTACCATCATTTCTCTTCAGCAATCTTAATGGGAGATGTTGAAATAATATATTGTAATTGTTGTTATTGAGGAGAAAAAAAGAAAAACTAATGAAATTATTTATACTTCCAGGGAAGAAAACAATGAGATGATATTGTCTTGAATGACCTTTCCTAAGTATGGGGATATAAGCATCTTACACAATAGACTCTTGGTTCATGTTTCAATTACTGACCTTTACTGTGGAGAAAATTAATGCAATTTTCATCGTAATCCACCCGTACAAATAAGATCCATACGGAAGGTTTCCACATGCTGAATCTAACTCAAATGGAAAATGTCAGCTGCCTGCTACTGGATGAATTTGACTTTAATTTGTTTGGCTGGAGTCTTTTTGAATTGTGTTCACAAAACTTCGTATATTTTTGGTACCTATTTTTTGACAGAGAACTTCCTACACTAGAAACATTGGATTTTTCTTCTATGGGGATTTTTCCCCCCACTTTTCTTTTTTCCAGTACATGAGATACTAAACATTTCTTGGAAGTTGCCACGTAACTTGGCTTAAAGCCACAGTGTCATCTGATCCTTCCCTATTACACCCCAGTAAGCAAGCAGGGCTACGTTGGCTCACCACTGGATAGAAACCCTCCAAGAAAAAGAAAAAGGGAATTGGTGCTGATCTAGTTTTGCCTCTGATTTTCTTTTGAATCAATTACCAGACCTGGAAGTAGTAGTAATAATTTAAGTTTTGTCTGTTTTGGAGGAGATGCAAAGTTTTATCCCGACAACTTAAGATCATGAGAAGGCTCCAAGATTTTCCAGTCGGGTGCTACGATACACTCACACTCAACAGGGTAACTGTCTGCACTTGAAGCTCTACAGTCGTTGTCAAAAAAGAGTGGGGTGAGGGGGGAAGTAAAATAAATAGAAACGGTCAACAATCAGACAACTTACACCGAGCTGCATGTAACTTGCCTATACCTTTCTACTGACAAGGCGAAAGATGTTTCAGTGATGTAATTTTAAAACAATCCTTATTCAGACAGCCTGACAGAGCCCAGAGCTGACACGATGCAGCCTGAACTCCATGTCCAAGATGGCACAAATCCGAGAAGGCATTCATCCACCCAAAAGCTTGTGCCAAAGGGACAGAGCTCTCTTATCTTTTACAGTCTCCCGTGCTGGTATTTGGGGAGGGGAGAGGGGGAAAGAAAAGGGAGTTGGCAATTAAGCCCTGTCATTTAAGACAGATAGTTTAGGTGGAGGGAGTTAATCTGCTCTTGGGTTTTTGAACTAAGCGTCTGTATATTTATAATTTGTAAACAGTTCAGCTCTTAGAGGGTGTGTTACAATTCCCAGAAGCATAGTCTGTTATGTCTAACATGCAGCAGAACCCAGAAGGGCTATGTGTGTGAGCATTTTGATACAGCACGATGATAGGAACCAGAAACAGTGACCTCGTATACCACAACCCAACTAGCAGATTTCAACTTTAGGAGCTCTTGTATCAGGGAGGGAAAAAAAAATACACAAACTTCTTTTTAAAGTATAGTTGTCTGTTTAAATGTTGACATTGCCATGAGACAATGTCATACGATTACATTTTTCTTACACAC
This sequence comes from Todus mexicanus, assembly GCA_013389965.1. NCBI lineage: Eukaryota > Metazoa > Chordata > Aves > Coraciiformes > Todidae > Todus > Todus mexicanus. The sequence goes on along the minus strand of WEIS01057140.1, from coordinate 183 downwards.
CCTAGAGAGCATTGGCCACCCTCAAACTTGGAAAAGTAACTTAGAATAACCTAATGTACTTAAAGATGCAAGTCATCAGAGTGCAAGTATGGTCCATCACTGATGCCAAGGGAACATACCCAGGGCAGAATGAAGACATTAAGGCAATGCTCCAGAGCACCTGACACAGGACACATGTAGAGG
>WEIS01057138.1:29194-39930 GCA_013389965.1 Todus mexicanus | reverse complement strand
AAACAACAGACTTGGATGTTACACGCTTCTTACTTATGTGGTGCCCAAAACACTAACCTTCATACTTGATATTTAGCATCTTCAGACAATCCATCTTTGGGATGAGAAAGCCATCACTGAGAAGAGCTTCAGCCACCGCCTCCCTAGAGCAATCAGAGTGTCTCATTAATGCCACTTCCTCTGTTACATATGACAACACCACTTGCACCAGTTCCGAAACAAGTCTGAGAACCAAATGCCTGGTACTGAACTGAGGAGGTGAAGTAGCTTGTTGTAAGACCCAAGAAACGTACGTCAGTTTTGGGTTGGATATATCCCACTAGACCTGGAGGGAATGTGCAGCTGTGCAAAGTGGAACAGAATCAAAACCTTGAAGGAAACATTTCTGCTCAAGCTGCAGAAGCAAATAACTCGGTATTTCAAAAGCACAGGAACATTTATCTTACTGAAATAGCTACACTTTGCAGTGTGATCCAAGTCTTCTGCCAGCAGGCCAGCCAAGATTTGAGGAACTCTGACCCAAAGAGCAAGAATCAACTTCAGAAGAAAAGCCAACCCTGTTGCCTCGCTGGCAAGGCACACCGTAAGGTGCAGTTCACACAGATGTTCAGTAGATAAATTGCAGTAGGGTCACAACTGCTCTTCCCTACAACACCTACAGCTTTTTGGATGTCCCCAGCCTTAGGGCTATCCTGCGACAGGCCTACAGGCCCAGCTCTGCCCTGTGCCTTTCACCTCAGTTCCTTACTAGAGATGTACCTGTTCTCTTGCATCAGGTCTTTAATCTGAGCCAAAATCCAGTCCACTTCTGAAGAGGAATCGGACCACAGTTCTCGAGACTTTGAAACAGACTGCACAGTCTGCATAACCTGAGTGAAGGAAAAAATCCAAAGATTAACAGAAAATATGCTCCAATGACAAACAGAAAGGTGTTGCTATGAAGAGAAGATGCATATGTCCTGTGTACTTCATCAACAGCACTTCAGAAAACTCACAGAAGTTCCCCTTTGTAGGGGTATATCAAAAATTAATAGGATCCATGTCATATTTGAAAAAGGCCTGAACTAAAAAGGCAACAGCACCAAGCTGTCACAGTCCTGACACCCTTGTTCTGGTTCTAAACCTTGCTCTCCTTGACTTCAGCACAAACTGGGACAGACTCATTCGAATCGTTAATCCCACACGTAGGGTGAGGATGAGGTTGCCCACTCAGAACAAGGTTTAGCCAGTCATGTTACACGTACAGTAGATCAAAATGTCAAATCAACACAGCCATCTAGGCAATTTGATGGGATAAGGAGAGTTTTACATAAGCTTCTGAACAAAAGTTTTGAAATTACTCGTTAGCAATTTGACCAACTACACATTTCCCCAATTCAACCCTGGCCAGTTTAAATTTTGAAGTTGCATTTTCCTATTCAGTTTGAAATATTCCCCGTGCTCTGTTAAGGTGTTAAGGGGTCACTCGCCACATATAGTGAATGTCTGCCTTATGAAGCAATGCAGAATGTACAAAATAAGTTAGTACCAACTACAGAAAGGGTGAAAAAGGCAAATGACCTTATATACTCCCAAACCAAGACAATGAAGCAAACTGGATGCTCACTTTCAATAAAATTGCTGTCCCTAGTTCTCACTGCTGATTAAGTCTACACTTCACCAGAATCTTAGCACACTTACTCCTTTAGCCCCTAAAGATATTAGTTTAAGTAAAAGTGAGAACAGCTCCCCAGTAACAACAGTATGTTGGTGAGGTCATATCCCAAGATATTTTACAGGATCTGTAACCCACCTCTCTCTCCACACCTTTAGAACTATTCCATTATTAAGAAGGGAAAGTTGAGCAGAGAGAGATTTCTGGGGCAAATTATTCACAAATGTAAACTGCTGCAACTCAGCCACTGAAAAAAATACAATGGATGGAAGAAAACATAGGCTAATGACTTCCGAATGACAGGTCTCTATTTCCCGAGACACCAGGATGACTGAAAACAAACTGAGCACTATCCACCTGGACAAAGAGGATTTGGAATCTCTCCCAAGTACACATCTCATTTATAAACACAAACAAAGCGTTCACATTAGAAACCATCACAGCTCAAATTGCTTGTTCTCTGCAGTGAAGCTTTACTTTGGCAAGCCACGTATGATAACCCTAGGAGAGATACCTGAACAAGGAGCTAACCAAGACTCTCTGCGTGTGCAGCAGTCACAGGTCCCCTACGGGCTATGCACTAGATGGCAGTACTGCTTCAGCAAGAGGGCACAACCTGGCAACTGGTGGTAGCACTGTGGACACTGGTGTACTGCCACTTCTGTAGCACTGACAGAAACAGCGCTTCTGTATCGCTGCTGCTTCTGGACAGATTCCAGCAGTGGGAGAGCGCTACAGGGAGGAAAAAAAAGAGATCCCTGCAGTTACGTGAAATAAACTCCTGGCACAGTAACTTAGTCATGTCAGCACTCGGGCGTTTCATGTGAAGCTTGGCCAAGGGTACCAGTTCTTCAGTTTGGGCAAGAATGAAGAGAATTTATCGCTCCAAGTAGGAAACGAGAAGAACCAAAACTGATGATGACCAGACTGCACTTACCCGAAACTGCTCATTCTTGTAGGATATCAGTACATCTCTGACTTTTTCTATAAAAAACCATAAATACATAATTTAAACAGGGAATGGGTCAACTACATAAGGGGATTTTGTATCTGGACAAGCTGCTTAGTTCTGCTGAATATACGCTCAGGGAAGACATCAGTCAAATTAAGTCATGAATTCCGATACAGACAGCACTATGAAGACTCCTACAGATCCCAGACTTTTCCAGTAACATAAAATTTTATTAAACGGTGTTGAACCAGGAGTTCAGTATTTTATTACTAACAGTGGCCAAAGACAGGCAAGCCGGATAAATCCAGATGGTATATTCCAAAATCTCTAAACAGATGAGTTTAGAAGAAACTGTTCGCACAGGCAATTCATGTTCTGATGCACATTTGTGTTCCTTAGATTTTCATTTCAACCCTACTGCAACAGCACTACGGCTATTCACAAACTGACCATAACCTCATTGGAATTTAAAACTTGAATTTACCATCTACATGAAATGTCCTTTATCTGTGGACCACTTTTACCGTACCCAAAATAGCACCATCTCTCACAATATTTCACCATTCAGGTGTTATTGTCACCTGCTATCAGGATGCCCACCACCCACTATCAGCTAGATAAAGCTTCAGATGAACTGTAGGACTGATCTACCACTGCCACTCCATTACTCTGGACGCACAAATCACACAATCTGTTGTATAATCCTGTGGTTCCCTCTTTTAGCAATTAGGAGTTGGGTGTTGGGGTTTTTTAGGTAGGTTTGTTGGTTGGTTTTTTTTAGAGAGGAAGGAATGGCATTTGCTTAGATCTCATCCAACATGAAGTCAGACAAGCCCAGATGCACACTCTGACAAGACAGGCAGTAAGTGCTGCCGCGTTCCAAAGTTTAGTACTGCCTCTAGGGTTGGACCCTTCCGATAAACTCAGTATCGAAATGCACAACAAATTGGCTACTGTTTTCTGGATCACAGACATTGTATCTGCATGTGAGTCTCTATTAAAGGAATCCAGAAGGGACTCGCAACATTTTCAGAGATCCTAAAGCCAGAAAGATCCTTACAGTCACCTAATGTGACCTTCCAGGGAGCAATAAGGCTCACTTCAGCATTTCTGCACGCTCTCTGGACTCTGGATTGGGCTGCTGTCATCTGTTGTGTGAGTTACTCCCCAGAAGCATGCCATGTTTGCTCAGAAAACATTACAACTAATTGATTTAACTGTTAGAGGTACTGTTTGATACCTCACATGCCTCAGATTTGCAGAGCAGCCATCTAATCTTAACTCACACTTCCTCCACTAAATCATTCAACCCCGAAATTCCCTTTGAGAAAAGCTCCTTATTTGGGGTTCAAAGACTTCTGGTGATAGAAAAAGCAACCAGCGGAACAATTTACCAAATTTTTCCCATTATTTTGCACTTTATATCTTAGATTATGTCCAGGTTGAGCTATCCATGATTTCCTTTTATTTATTTTTTAATACTATTGGCAGGTGGCGATTTTTCTGTTCACATGCAAAGCATTTTGAAATCGGCTGAACTGCCTCTATTGTGTTCTTGCTCAAGTTATGGATCTANCCCCTTCACCATCCCTGTTGCCCTGAGCTGAGGGTGTATCTTCATGCAGTTGGGGCTAGAAGATGACAGTTTTAAACTGCTTTCTCTAGCACGGGAAATACCTAATGCTTGAATCCGCCCTTGTTCTAGGGACACCTACCATGGAATTCCTTGTGTTTCTGACAGGCCTCTTGCTGTGGGGTTTGAATCTCCCAAGCATCATTGTCCAGCTCTGCATGTGTCTCCATCCCTTCCTGCTCCTCTTCCTCATCCTCATCCTCACTTTCTTCGCACAAGTTATTGCCCAGCTGGCGGCTCCAATAGGTCTTTCGTAGCCAGTCCAGCACAACATCACAACCTAAAGGAAAACAGAAAANGATTTTTCTGTTCACATGCAAAGCATTTTGAAATCGGCTGAACTGCCTCTATCGTGTTCTTGCTCAAGTTATGGATCTACAGAGTTTTGAGGGCTATAACAGGACGACAGTGCTCTTTGCCAGTAGTGGCCTCAATACCAAAACTGGGCCTGTCGAGACACTACAACTAATTTTTACAGTGCTTGGTCCTAAAACATCTCGGTGTAACCTCTGCTACTGATTAGGATACTGCATATTCAACAGAAGTAAAAGATTTCAAGCTACAAATGCAGTGAGTAAATACCAAAAAAGTGAGTCACCCCAGGAACCCACCAGGGCCCAGAGAGGAATCCCAGAACCTGAATCACAGAATCACAGAATTAACAAGGTTGGAAAAGACCACAGAGATCATCAAGTCCAACCTGTAACCTACTACCTAGACTACCACCAACCTATTACCCAATATTATCTCATAATCTAAATCTTGTCCCTGAGTACATCATCCAACCTCTTCTTGAAAGTCTTCGAAGAAGGAGACTCCACGACCTCTCTGGGCAGCCTGTTCCAGGGCTCTGTCACCCTCACGGTAAAATTNCCCTGTTGCCCTGAGCTGAGGGTGTATCTTCATGCAGTTGGGGCTAGAAGATGACAGTTTTAAACTGCTTTCTCTAGCACGGGAAATACCTAATGCTTGAATCCGCCCTTGTTCTAGGGACACCTACCATGGAATTCCTTGTGTTTCTGACAGGCCTCTTGCTGTGGGGTTTGAATCTCCCAAGCATCATTGTCCAGCTCTGCATGTGTCTCCATCCCTTCCTGCTCCTCTTCCTCATCCTCATCCTCACTTTCTTCGCACAAGTTATTGCCCAGCTGGCGGCTCCAATAGGTCTTTCGTAGCCAGGCCAGCACAACATCACAACCTAAAGGAAAACAGAAAACGGTCTCTTCTCAGTGAGGTTTCTTTGTTACTGGGGAAAAAAAAAAAATAAATATAGGTGGCACACGTGCTAACTCTCATTGTGAAGAGAAATGCTGTTATCAAGTCACAAACCCTGAAATCCCACACGACTCCAACACTGAAAAGGTGAATGAGTTTTAAAAAACAACAACAGAAAAACACAACAAAAAAAAATTCCCACAACCTCATAACACAGGCCTGGTGACATCAACAAAAAAGAGTGGACACTGCTATAGCACTGCACCGTGCTAAAGCTAGACCAAATTTAAGCAGGAACAAGATCCCAGCAGTGGCATTCTGAGGAGAAAACGAGTAAATTCTTTAGCAGCACCATGATCAACACAGCGTCTATAACAACAACATTATTTCTTTGTGTGCGCAAAGACGTACATTAGACAGAGTGCAAAGAAAAACCCTTTTCTTCCATCACTACCCAACTCAGTGTAAGGAGCCTGCTATTTAACTGGCTCCTCAGTGTTTAGCCGAAAACTCCCACAAACGCCTTCAAATGCCATGAGCTGGTCACTCACTCGGGCTTGCAGCACCTACTACATTTCTCCCTAAATGGGGTATTTTAAGCATCTCGGGTATCTCTAAACTATCGGGAAAAGCATCTACCTCCTTCCTCAGGATGAACTTCCTGTGCTGTAAAGAAGCAAGAGGGCTGAACTTTTGGGTTTTTTTCAGGGAAAGGAGAAAGTCTCTGAACATCTGCTCTGCGATGCACCATAGCCTGGCGCCACCGAACAGAGTTCAGCTATCCCCACAGGGCAGCAGTAAACTCTCCGGTGTCTCACACCACAACTCCCCCTGCCAGGACAAGCCCGCTGCCTGCGCTGAGGGTCTCCCCTTGGGCGTGTGGCACTGGCATCGCCACCCTGAGTGCACCTCCAGCCAGGCCTCCCCAGCGCAGCCTGCTGACAGCACTCACTCACCCTTGCGGCACAGAGCCAGCCGTGGCAGCTTCCCGTGGGTCAGCTCGTGACGGAGGTCCACAACCCAGATGGGGATGTCCACCTGAAAGAACAGCCACAGGCGTTACCGCACAGCTCTCCCTGCATGACGCCGTAACTGCGTGCAGCCCTGCAAGGCTGCAGAGAACCTCTGCGTGGGTGAGAACAGCCTGTTCCAGGCCATTCCTGCACCACAGTCCTCCCGTTTCCCACTCCAAGGACAGGCCGAGATCCCCTCCTCTCTGATCCCACTCCACCTGTGGCCTAGGATCCATACAAACCTGGGATTTTACTGTTTAAGCTCTTGCAACAACAGATGTCTTTTTAGACAGAGGTGCTACATATAATTTAATGATACTGAGAAGCAGTTGAATTATATTTAGGCAGATGAAACATTCTGGATTACAGTTTGTATATCAAAGACACAAACCACGTGTAATACTCCAATCACACACACTGGAAGTTGCACGCAATTTTTTTGAACTTTCCTAAGGACAGCTAACTTCAACTATGCAACACCTCTATCACACAGAATCACAGAATGTTCGGTATTGGAAGGGCCCTCGAAAGCTCCTCCAGCCCAATCCCCCCATTGCTGGAGCAGGATCACCCAGACCAAGTCCCACAGGAACTCGTCCAGGCGGCTTTGAAACGTCTCCAGAGAAGGAGACTCCACACCCCCCCTGGGCAGCCTGGGCCAGGCTCTGGCACCCTCACTGCAAACAAGTTCCTCCTCAGATCCCAGTGGCCCCTCCTGTGTTTCAGCTCACCCCCGTTGCCCCTTGTCCTGTCACTGGGGCCATCAAGAAGAGTCTGGCTCCATCCTCCCGACACTCGCCCTTTACATATTTATAAACATTTTAAGCTTGATTGGGTTTAAAAGGTGAGAAGCTGCCCTCTTCCTAAAAACGCAGGGAAAAAATAAAAATCAGCTCCTCATTCTCGCATAGGGGTCCCTGACAAGGCTGCATACACAGGAGAGTCTCAAATACTGTTCTTCACTTTCAAAACTCCTGCTCAGACCCAGACGTGACGCTCAGCACAGCTGGCAAGAAAGACTCACGCTGGTCCTGTTACTACAATTACACCTTGAACCTTTCTCCTCTGCACTGAAGTGGACAAGCTCACGTCAAGTGAGAGACACGAGATGAAAATGTCTGCAAATCTGACTAGGGGCTTTTTACTCATAACCTTCCTTGCCAAAGACTAGAATCTATAAAGGATAGATTCAGCTTTTTTTCCGTATCTCAGTAGTTAAGAGACAAAGCAGTGTGGTGTGTATGCCAGCTGGGACTAGGTACTTGTCACCCAAGACTTCTGATCACACATTATTCAAAATGTTTTAATGATAATCAGCGTTTTTACTCCTAATCTGACTTGAAAAAATAGAGTGTTAGATCTAGTTACATCAACTCTATTCAAAACTTGGCAACTGGAAAGAATTGGCATCTATATCCGTTATCTTCATTACAAAAGAGTGACACCCCCACCTCCACGACTTCCTCCACTCGGTGCAGTTAATAGGCAAAGCACGTGCTCTGTATGGACACAGAAGTTACTGAGTAACTGTCATTAAATATTTACCTCTTTGGCTAACTGTCGCAGAGGAATGCTGACCATTTTCTGTTTCCTTTCTGTGATCAAGTTGACAAACCTATAGACAGGTTACAGGAAAGATAAATTATTATCAGGAGCTGCAGAGAACTTGGAACCCCAGCAATGAACCCTCCAACGCTGTACAACGCTTTGGTCCCCGAGCTGGACAGGGAAAGCAGGCAGCTGAACAACGCGATCTGTCCAGGCTCCTCTCCCGCAGCACACGGGCCTGCAGAGCCCCACCTTACTAGAGCCAGCCCGTAAGACAGGATGAGCTCATGAGACTTCAATCTGCCAGATGAGTCCAGGACCTTGCATCGAATCAGTTCAGCGGTGCAATCCACTGCAAGAGGCATCTTGGGACCATACCTAGAGATAAAGGAAACACAGGTGAGCAATCTCACAAGAATACACTTCCCCTGCGAAACACGGCAGCTTTCTGGCTACTGTTTGTGCTCCGTGGTACACAACAGCCTGAGAAACCGTATGCAGAAAGACAGCGTGAAAAGCTCTTTGCTGAAGCTTTTACTCAAAACAATGATCAGGTGGCTACCCCTAAGTGTATGTTAAATGACTCCTTACTGATACGTTATGCATACACACAAAACAAGATGCTGTATCAAGAGTGCTCTCGTGTATGGATGTAGCAGGTGCAACACAAACAGAAAAACGAGGTTTGGGAGCCTTGGATATGCTCGCTGCAGCGCTCTGCCTTGAGAAAGCCGCCTGCGGAGCTGCAGGCGTGCAAGGCTTCTGCTCCCCTGCTGCCCACGGGGCCAGTCCAGCTCTGGCAAGAGCCACACGCCCGAAACGCCCTGAGGACGGGGCTGCTGCACACAGCGCCCGGCCGCCGAGCACAGGACGGGGCAGAGCAGCCCGGGCGGCGGGGCCGCTCCAGGGACAGCGGGAGGGCAGCGCCGANGCGGGGGTTCCCTGCACCCCTAAATCCCCGAACCCCTGCACCTCCTGCACCCCTAAACCCCCTGCACCCCTGAACCTCTGCACCCCCTGCACCTCCTGAACCCCTGACCGCCCTGGACCCCCTGCAGCTCTGCACCCCCTGAAGCCCCAGAAGCCTTCCCTGCTCTTTCCAGATGCAGCATTTCCCAAGTTTTTGCAGCAGGCTGAGCCAAGAAAGGATCCGCACCATCCCTCACCTGGTTCTTGAAGGCTTTTCTTTAACACGTCTGTTTCCACTGCCCTGTTCGCACAGCCCCAGGAAGACGCTGGTGTGTGTTAGAAACCAGAGGGGAGCTGGAACTGCAACATGGGATGGGAAAAACCGCTCCTCAGAAGCTGCTTAGGCGGCTTTTGCTGGTAGAAAAGCCTGGGGGTTCCGGTGCTCCCTCCAGCACCTACAGAGTAGCTTGGTCTTCCTCCAAGGCTGTTGGGATTTTAGGATAGCCTAAGCTTTTTTGTTCAGTATACTGAAGGAAGATTTTGTTGCGAAACTTGCCATCCTCATCAACTTTTTATGAACGTTCTCTGAATAAATACTTACAATAGGGAGCCAAAACTCCTCTTGCGTTCTACCACAAACACAGCTAGCGAAGCCCTCTGTAAGTTAGACTAACGTGAATAAGCCTGAGTGTGTAGTGGAGACCGTGTGCATCTGAATAGGAGTGAATGGCAAAAGCTTAAGAGACCTTCTGCCCTGTGAAAAATACTTGTTTTATTAAAAAAGAAATTTATGGGGGAAAAAAGTGCTGAATGAGTTCTGTTAAAATATCGCCTTTGAAAAATGCCTCAGCTCGTTACAGCTTCGATCTCCTCACCCCTGCCACCCCCCAGAAATGTGTACTTTGTTCTGTGCCATTAATCAACATAAGCCAGAGAGGTGCAATGTTGAGGTAACAGATTCAACGTTGGTTGCCAAAATCCTGCAGTGCCTCATGCAGTGAAAGTAAATTCTCGGAAGATACGAGACAGAGAGAAAACTTGGAATGGGGCCCTGTTCTCTGGAAACGGCGCTGTACTTTTCATCTGCTTAAAAAATGTTCTGAAAGGACAAGCTGTTTACTGCAATCAAAGGGTCTTATTCAGAGCACAGGAACACCATGTGTCATTTTGCCTGCCAGATTATTTCTGGGTTTCAGAAATCAACTGCAGTGCAAAGGTTGCAAAAGGCGAATGCTGCAGTGCTGTGGAGCAGATAGGGTACATCAAAGTCGATCAGGTCGCCTGCTTCCAGAACCTCAGAGACGTACCAGAAATTAAATTAAGAGGAGTATTTTTCATTCCTGCTCTCCATAGAGAGGGAGAAAGACGTGAAGAGTTTGGTGTCTGTTGCAGATGTGAAAGGGAGCAAGGACTGAACCAATATAGATTTCACATGCTTCGTGTGCTTTCAGAGTCTGGGTCTAAAGAGAATTAAGCTTGTGCTGTTGCTCTGCTTGTGATGTCTGGCTATGAGGTTGCTCAGTAAACACTTGGGAGGTAAATGGGCAAAGATGGCTCGTTGCCCAGAATGTCACACACAAGTTTGGCAGCAGTTTCCCATTCTAGTTTCTGCAGCCTCACTGTGGTGTTGGCTGAGAGAAGGGGCCGGCATTGCCTGTGGTGTCCTGCAGTACCTTGGGGAATCTGGATGGTTAGGGTTGCACCTGCAGACAAAGTGCCAATAAGGAGCAAAGATCCAAACTGCTATCTAGGTAAAAGGCTTAAATGGAAACCCTCTTTTTTAGAGAGGTTTAACGGCTCTTCATCTCGAGA
>WEIS01057138.1:6239-18842 GCA_013389965.1 Todus mexicanus | reverse complement strand
AAAAAAAAAAAAGGTAGTTAAGTGTGAATTATATAAAACAGTCCAATACGGAATTAATTTGATAATTTTGAAAGGTGAAGCTACTCCTCAATATAGCAGAGATTGGCAGTGAGATGTTCTTCACCCTTTCGTGAACATTAAATCAATAGAGACATTTAGCCAGAAAGTGAAGAGCCAAACTCTTCTGGGCCTGGATACACGAACTGTCCTGGAATTTGACCTGACAGGTCAGATTTGTTTCTCAGTTACAGTTAATCCCGATTCACTGCACTCAGTGTGCATTGCTGTAAGGAAGAACAGAATCAGGTTCACAGACATGGGCTCTCATAAGTTTTCTGAGAGGGATAATAACTGGGCTGGCTGCACACCACACCCTTCAGCTACAATCTTTTTGGAGCAGCCTTTCAGACAGACCACAGTGAGATATCTGCAAAATTTGATTTTCCTAAGCAAGGTAACAAACTTCATAAACACAATGCTGTAATCATTTGAACTCATGCCCTCCCTTGCACACCTGCCAACCTCTTGACAAACATAATTATAGGGAAGCTTTTTGTTCTTGAAACAGAAGAAATTAGTGTTTCCATGGTATATATAAGGGAACTGAGGCAAGGAGTTTAAATGAACCACTACCTTATAGAACTGAATGTATTTTCTTAATGTGGGCTTAAACCAGATAGGCTTCCAAATAGTACAAGAAAATTTGATTTGTCTAACCATGATATAAGCTTGAAGAGTCTGAAGAAAGCGAACCTAGAAAAGAAAGATACAAGCAGTTTTATTAAATAAAGCACACCTGAGATTGACATTAAAAAGAAATGAAATGGTCTAGCAGTTTACTGGACAAAAAATAACAACCGTGTAAAAGTTTTGTTGTTATTACTATTGTACTTACTGGAATACAAAAGTGGGTTGTTTCCTGTGAGCTATTTTTGGAGAACCGAGCCATTCAATTCTTCACCATGCTGAGCTCTTTTCAAAGCTATATATATAAGATGACTATCACTTGCTAGGTAGTTCACTCTTCGATCCCAGTGCTGTACCCTGCAGCACTGTGCACAACTATGTCAGGACTCTGCATCCAGTGAAATCATGAGCAAGATTCTGATGGCACCATCAGGAACCTGCATATTTATGCCCAGCTCTGCTGTGAGCAAAGCAACAGGAGAGAAAATTGCTCAGATACCACTGTGATAGCTGCGGGATGTCGAGGCCTTAAATTAATGCATCAGAGTGCTGAGGTTATCATGTGGGCTCACCGACAGAGGGAAGGAGAGGAGCTCCTTCTTTTAAGCACTGAATTTGCCAGATCTAGTGTACAGTTATTCTGTCTCTGGGATTTTTGTTGAGTTTTAGGAAAACATTTGGCCTGCTACATGACAGGGAACCCAGCAGCAGGGCTGCCTGGTGATAGATGGACGATTGAAGTTCTGTGGCATAGCGGGGTGGTTGTGGAGGTTTGTGTGGTGTGAATATTCATCTAAGATACTGTCTTGTGTGCTTCTAGGATACTGTTGTGGTTTGAGGGTTAAATGGGGAATGGGTAGTGGTGCTAGGACCCTGTGGGGTCAGAGGGTCATGTGTTTCCTTCCTTTTCCTGCCTTCCACTATATAAAAGGGGACAGGAAGCTGGGATCGTCCCTTTCCCTTCCTGCTCCTGCGTCACGCTGGTCGCTGCTTATCCCAGGGGTGGCAGGGCCTGCATTCCATGCAGTGTGGGGAAATCCACCACCATCCGAGATCGGGTTTTCTATCTATCTATCTATCTATCTATCTATCTATCTATCTATCTATCTATCTATCTATCTATCATCTATCTCTTGCCTAAACCTTTCTGTATATCCTTTTTTCCCCGTAACACCTTTTGTTATCTGTTAAAATTACATTCGTAACTTCCAATTCCGAGCAAGCCCCTCCTTGTTTACCTGTTGCTCCCTCTGTCCACCTTTTCCCTGAGGGGGGAGAGGGAGAGAGGGGAAAAGTAAATTCATCCCATGGGGTTTAGCCATGAACCCCTAAACCTAGACAGATAGGAATCTTTGTTTGCGCAGCAGAAAGCTTGGGTCATGTGCTGAGTCTCCCTCATTTCATTGCCAGGGCACAGGGATGACTTGCCTACACAAGACTGCTCTTCACTTTATGCTTCCACAGGCTGCTTCGGTTCTCTGCAGAGCAGGTTAGTGTCACATGATTTTTGATATAGTTAGCCTTTGATGTTAAATATTTCCCATTTCATTTCTATGACATGATGTGATGCCATGTTTCCTGGTTATGATGAAGATAAAAACGGCACAATACTGTGATGTGATATGATTGGGATTTATGAGTTACCTCATCCCTTACGACAAATACAAAGTGATGTAGAGCAAAGATTAGTAAAGATGTCAAAATAGACATGATAGCAGTTTAGGTTACAATGACAATTTTGGGAGAGTAACAAAGTGTGCTTGACTCCCGCTGATTTGTACAGGATTATCTTTGCTTATAGCCAGGGTGAATCATCGTGGAAATTTTGACTCCATTTATTGTGGAAAGCTAGGCAAAAACAAAGTGGAAGAGAATCTTGGAGAGCAGTCGTTCGTCAGGGCAGTAAATCCAGCTTTAAGACTCTAAACATCAAACCAGAAACACTTCAGCCTGGTGATACAAGGAGCCTGTTTCAGAGGCGGCTCTTTCTCCTGGTTCAAATTTATTAAAAAGAACCACTGCTGAACTTGTTTGTCTCGGGTAGATGGATCAACATCACCTGTCCATGCCCCTATGTATGCCAGTGCAAATCTTGTCTCTGATGAAGTGTGCTGGCATTAAAGCATGAAGTCAGCAAAACTCAAAATGACCTAGGGAATCAGACAGAGAAATCAGGCAGAGAAATGTCCTTGCCTGCTTCAGATGAAAGCTTGACTGTCAGTGATCCAGAACTGCGTGGATCCAGTATCAGTGTTCACAGAAAAACAGCCTGTGTTCTGTCACCTGTACATGAAGCAGTGTGTGCACGTATGATGTTCTGCAGCCCACCAATGGTCTGCAGAATGGGCATTCGATAATGCTGGATGACATTTTGAGGGCCCTCAGAAACCTACCTTCTCTGTTCCTGTGACTCTGCAAGATGAAACAAGAAAGCTACTTCCTGCAGGTATGGAGGGGAAAGAAGATTAGTTACTTCCATAACATACAGCTCTTCCATGCACCAAAGCAGGTAAATTTATGTCCCCTCTGGAAACACCAGCAATCCTCTATTTTTCTTACCTCCTCCGCTGTGGAGCAGCCCACTATGCATACCACCAGCAGTTCCCATTGCAGAATAATCCATGGCAAGCACAACCATGTGCGTGAATGCCAGTAAACAAAGAAAAATCAAATGGGCTGTGGTTTCTGCTCTGCTTATTATTGATTTTTCCTAACCAGAGCCAAGTAAAAAGTAAAAATGGTTCTTGTATGGTTCAGCTGTGCAATTTGAACCTTGCTGGTGTAAATCCCCTGAGGAAACAGGAAGGATGGGTGTGAACTGAGGGAAACCCTATAATTACAACTGCATTAGGGTTTTGCTGTGGCCAAAGGCAAATAAGGCCTAGGAAAGTTTCTTAGCTGTTCATATATCAACTCAAGCAGAAGATGGAAATCTGTCACAGTGGAGGGGAATAAACCCAACCAACTTCTATTATTCATTATTCAATTCCTGGGTAACACAATGGGAAACTTCCTATCAACAGTTTGGAGAGGTGAAGATAAACGGCTCCCTTTTCTGCTATTATTATCTGAAATAGAAACCTTAAACACCCGCCTGATTTACTTTCACAACCAAATCAGAATCTCAGCTTCAATTTTTAAGAAATATAGCTTTTTGTCTTCATAGTACTGATACAGGTCTCATACTAAGGTGAAAAAGCCAGCTGGCAAATGGCATAATGATTGAAAAAGCCAGATCTCATTATTTATGAAATGCATAATGGTTTACTGGAGACCAGCTTGTAGTTTTCGAGTACTAAATGCAGTCAATAGCGCAGACCAGTCCTTCAAGGAGAATATCTGATATAGCATAAAGCTTTAAACTAACTTCTTCCAAAGGAATGGTAGTTTAATCACATTCAGAAATATGGAGCCAAAGCTTCTGTTATTGTAACTCTAGAGCTGTATCAGTAGAGAATTTGGCATCCATTGGGTTAAAGTGAAGCAATATTGCCAGCTTTCATGATTTTATCTTGAGTTTTTAATATCCTCAGCATTTTTTATGAACCTGAGTTCCTGGAATTGGATGTGTGTGGGTATCTCTTATTTATTTATTTATTTATTTATCTTTCTTAGAGTAAATTCTACAATAACAACAACAATAATGCAGATATCCTCATTAAGCATGGAAACAGCAATTTCTGGTGGGGAAGGGGGAAGAAGGATCCTGGACTTGAGTAGCTTCTCAAAATATGTGTTTAGGCTTGAAAAACCAGTTTTGACATTGGAGGCTTTTTTCCTTGTCATTTTATCTCAGGGGATTTTCTTTCCTTACAAGCAAACAAACAAATAGAACGGGTTGAATGAAAGAAAAAAAAAGTAAGACAAAGAAAATAAGTTACAGCTGTATTTTAAAAGTGGAAATCTGTGTTCCTTATGAAGATAGAGAAATTCTGCTGGAACAGAACAGGTGTATCTGGGAATGAGCGTCTGCTTCTCTGTCTGTTGCTGAAGGCTGCCATTTCTGGGGCAGAGAACAGCTAAGAACACTCTGTGTATGTATGTATATGTCTATATATCTACCTAGTTGTCTGTTACCTATTTATCTACCCAACTATCCATTCCTTTCTTTTATAAACTACTCACTCTACTGGTACAAATATCCTAAATGCCTTAATTCTCTGCATCTCGGGATTAGAAATGCCAAGTATTTAGTAAAAATCGAGGGGAAAAAAATGATGCCATCTGTCATGCCTATATCTGTTGGGGGGTGGGGGAGCAGGGTTGTGTGCTGTGTGGTGCATCATCATGTTTTGCTGTGTGGAAAAGAAGAATTGGATGCAGAGCATGGGGGGGAGTCAGGGTTGCTTGTGGCTGCATGTCTCTCACTGTCATGCAACCCTGACTGCAGATCACACTGTGTAGCGTTAACAGGGTGGGGAGGAATTCCCCTCACTTGTGAGTCAATCAGCTGGGTGGGAGAGGTAGCATGAACAATCCCAGATTAGACTCCTGCTCTAGGCATCTCCCACACAATCATGTTCTGAGGGGGTTTTTTGAGTCTAATTCATATTCTAGCCCAGAAACAGCTGCAATATGTACCTAGACAGCATTGTTATGGGTCAGGGTTCGGTGTCCACCTGGAAAAAAGCTGCCATCTGAGCAGGAGCCAAGACTAATGTCTTCAGTATATAACGTTCTCGCATTGGAATAAAAATGGCTGGCAACTCCCTGTATATTTTTAAGGTTTCTAAAAATAGGTCTAAGTCTCATGCAAAATGAATAGAGCCAAGATTTCGATGGAAAGAACTGGTAAAGTTTGTCTGAAACCGTTAGTGCTGAGATCATCTTCCACATTATACGCCACTACCTGGAAACACAGGCCAGTTTTGTTTTCCCTCTTTATGGTTGTCTGAGCCCTGTGTTCCAGTGCATTGATTCACTTGACCAAGTTTCCGTACAGTGGTGAGAATTGACTTAATGTTAGGGGTGAGACTGAGAGCTCCCTCCCTGCTCTGCTTCTGCTCTGTAGGAGCTGGAATGCCTGGAGCACCCAGTCAGTCTTGGAGCCCTGGAGAAGCAGAGGGAAGTTAGATTACAAGCAACTGCTCTTTGTGTGAGGGAGAGAAGGCTTTCTCATCACAATGGCAGAGAGAAGGTCAGGGAGAGATGAGTGGGAGGTGGACACATGTGTTCCAGGAGGAATTTGATGTCAGTCAGTGAATCCACAGTCCATGGGTGAGCCTGTGGCATTTTGCAGAGGGAAGAATAATAATTTAAGAGTCAACTTCAGAACTGCAGTTTGGTGCTTGGTGCACCCGTGGCTCTCAGGGATGGCTCAGAGGGCTTGAGGCTAAAGGTGCTATTCTGGCTGCATTTTAGACTGTCTTCCTCAGAGATTACAATCCTCACAGAGGTGCCAGTAAATCTGCGTATCTCCTTGCCCCCTAACTCAGTTCTCCCACCTTGAACCAGGTTAAAATCCATCCTGCTAAAAAGGACCGGTAAACATGTTCCCATCAACAAGTCGTGTGTTGTGATAGAGGCAGATCTGTTAAACAAAAGAGCTGTTGCTGAATATTTACCATTCACACTAAATGTGTTTCTGAGGGAACTTATTTTGGACTTGTTCTATTCTGGTCCAGTTGACTGAATGCTTGCCAATAGCTGGAGCACAACAGATGCACCCCTGGAAGTGTATCTTCTGGCTTATTTTCATCCTGAAAGAATTCAGTTCACCAGGTATGAGACCGCACCATGATGGGAAGCAAAATGCAGTGAATAGGAAATTCAGTTCAAGACCAGACTCCTGATCTGAACTAAAAAGGTAATGTAAATGTATCTTACTTATATACTTCAGTGGCTGAGGAGCTGGTAATCTCCACGAGAGCTAGATGTGGTGATGAGGGGGGGGTGTGAACACTTCTTAACCTAGCTCAGTTACAGCCTGAACACCACACTTGCCTGCAGAGAAATGTGCTGCAGCCCAGAGCACCAACCACATCAGAGGCAGGGCTGCCTGGGCCAGCACGCAGCCTGGTCACTGCCGCCTGCTTCCAAACAGATAACTGCCACTTATGTTAGACAATTCTTGGAGGAATAATTCTCTTCCTGCTCCCACAGTGGCCCTGCTATGCTGTTGATGGATGCAAAGGGAAGACATGCTTAGGCTGGGAGTATTGAAGTGATGGGATATTCACTTGGGCCTCGCTGCACATGTGGGAAGGCAGTGAGAAGCATTTTGCAGACAAGAAATGGGGTCACTGAGCAGATTGTGCATGCAGGAGTTTCAACAAAGCCTATCTGTCTCTGGTAATGATCAGTAAGCTTCTTCCCTTGAACCAGGGCTGGAAAACTACTGGCACTTGTGCAAAGAACTGATATTTCTAATAAATTTGGAACGGGTTGCCAAAATAATTTGCTGTCATTTCATTATTCTCAGTGGGTCAAATTGAGCCCTGATACAATTCTATTGATACCACTGGAGATACAAGATAGATATTTTGCGAGGTCTCCTTCCTCCCTGATTGCAGAGCTCCTCCTTTGTCACACGTGAACGAAACACCAAGAGCCTGGCCAGTCTCTACAGCTTTTCACAAACTAAAACCTCTGTGAGTGAACAGGAAAAACTGCCACACTCTGCTCAACGTGTCACAGCACCACTGGCCTGCCTTCACTGTCTGCTGCCATGGTCAGGCTCTGTTTGCAGAGACTTCTGCTGAGACTGCTCATTGCATGCGTTGGTGATCCCCATGCCTTCGGGAGGGGTTTCATTTTAAACAGCCTGAAAAACCATCTCAGAACTGGCTTCTCCCTGGTTCCTCTTCAGTGACACTCACTTCGGTCCTTCTATGGCCCTTTTTCACCATCTTGGACACAACTCCTCCTGATTATGACATGTTGAAGCCTTCAGAAAATGCCAGTGTAAGTATATGCATTCCCAATGGACTCCTATGCAGTGGTTACCTGTATCAGAGCCACTGGAGCCTAGTATTCAGCCCCAGATGTTGGGCTGGGCACTCACATTCTCTGGCAGGCATGGAAGGAAGTGCCTGGTGGCCTTCACTACAAACTCTGAGTTCTCAGTCTCTGAGTCAGAAAGGCAGTGGCCCAACACAGTCATCGCACTAGTCCTATCATCTTGACTCCACACCAGACATCTGAGAAAGCAGCAGAGCAGGGAAGAGGGAGGGAGAGGGGGGAAAGCTCCCAGAGAGCCTCTTTCTTTGAGGCACTGAGAGTGTGAAGATCTTTCCAGAAGACTCCAAGTCAGCTCCCTTTCTGCAGCAAAGCCTATTAGTGTTGCACGTAAGCTCTTGCTGGTCTGAGCCCTATTGAATTAAAGATTTGCTAGATTTTATGCCTACAAAGCTTTGGATTGTCCTGTTCAGAAAGTAAGGTGGATGAAGAACAGAGAAACGGGTTTTGTTAGATTTTGGAGCTTTAATTGTTTTTTCTGTCACAGTTTGTTTATGTGAGGTTTTGCTGGTCTAGACACCTCTAGTGTGTGGACTGCCTCAGAGGGGCAAAATGCAGTGGGTAATGTAGTATTTTACTGCTAAATCCCTTCTTGCAGTACGTTTTTAGTTGACCATGGTGACTGTAAATTCTTAACGGCTTCTGAGACATACATAGGAGTAAGCACATTTCCTTTGGAATACACATCACGCCATCAAAGCTATCAGAATAAAAATCATTGGAGCTAAATTTTTGATTAGATATCTTTTCTAAAACGGATAGGCCTATCTTGATTCCTTCCATTACCCACAGGAATAACTTCTCTTCACTAGTTTGAGACAGAACAGAGCAGCAGGACTTAGCCCACCTCCTTGCTCTGAGGAGAAGGCGCCAGGGTCGGTCTCCAAAGCTCACATTGTTCCAGTTCTGTATAGATTTTAGAGCATTTCAACATTAGTACATTTCACCCAAACTGGCAAATTATATTCACATTCATTCTTTTGTCCTTGCTAGTTATCTGTATATTTGGGCTGTAAATACTTGGAACGAGGTCCCAGAATATCTCTTTGCTCCTCCCCATTGCTGTAAGCAGTACAGGGTGTAGAAAGCAAGCAACGTATGAACCTTTGCTCCCCTATGATACATAGAAAAAACAACTGAAGAAGAGACAGTTCTAGCAGATGGGTAGTTCTTACACTTTTTTTGTATGGTTGTTGCATACATTGCACACCCTTTCTCTGGTTTGAAAGTCTCCTCAGCCTCCTCTCGCACAAACAGCATAGCCCCAGACACACAAGGTGAGGTGAGTGGTGTGGGTCTTGCCGTAAGTCACTGTCCCTAGTCCTGCCTTCTCCCTTGTGCCTTGCAGGGGCCCCACTGGCAGTCGGGTCTTACACACTGGAGGGAACTAGGGCTTTGCAGGGAACTAAGGCTTCACAGAGCACCTGGCAGACTCAAATACCTGGGAATTCCAGGCAGTTGCAGCTACTTCTGCCCTGGGGAATGGACAAGTCAGGATCTGGGACCATACACTGTAATGAGCTTCATTCCTTGAGTTGGAAAGAGGATCAGATAAATGGGGTCACACATCCAAAGCCCCCATGGCTTCTGCCCTCTCCCAGCAGCTGAATTATTCTCAGCCTTGTCAAATCCTGCCTCCCCAGATATGGTACACTCTCCCTTTCCTTTAACCCTCACATCGCCCCAGCTTGAGAATCATTGCAAGAGATTATCCTGATGCTCAAGGCATGAAGGTGTTAAAGAGGCAAGGGTGTTTGGAAAGAGTGATTTTGTTTGTTTGCGAGAGAAGTTGCTTTTTACCTTTGAACACAATCAAACACTAAAACGATCTAAGATCATCACCGAAGGCATCTAACTGTGAACTTGCAGGTATTACTGTCTGAGCAGGAGGAAACTGAAGAGCAGGAGAAAGAATCTTACCTGCTATTCAAAGAATAGCTCATAACCTAACTGGTTCATTTCAAATAGAGGACAACCCAAGACTGCTGTGTGATGAAGGTGTAGTTCTCATACTGTGGTAACAATTTCATTTTCTGACTCCCTTTGCCTTTGTGAATCAAACTCAATTTATTTTCAGCCCTCTGATAGACACTGTCTGGTATGGAACACCTTTCCTTTGGGGTTCTTCTCATTTGTTTTTTTAAATCACATTGTGGCAAGTCGGATGGAGTAAGGCCTCTATCTTCTGTCAAAGCTATGCAAAGGGCGGGGCAAGTTATCCAGCATTAGTGCAAAAAAGACTATAAACTGATGAAATGACCCCTTGTTTAAGTGCCCATGCTAAACAATTCTGGTATTTCAGACCAAATAATTTACATGCCTTTTCTGCTTAAAAGAAGGTACTACAAAAGGTTTGATGTAAATGAAACCAAGACAATAAATCCCCAGTGAAATACCAGACCTCCTCCCAGGAGAATGCTTAATGTCATCCTGCTCTAATCTAATTCTGAAATACTTTAATATTATTTAGGCTCTGAGCAGTCTGGAAATGACAGCATTTTTGAGGCCCTGGGTAATGTTACTCATCTCTACAGCCTCCTGCAGGGAGGATCTTGAGCCAGCTGACACTTTTACCCCTCCAAATCTCATCCTGCAGTGAGGCAGCAGAGATAACCCCTGCCTGTGTCTCTCAAGGAATCCACTGATGTGCTTGTTCTCACACATGGCCAGGCAGGGAGGGCTCAGCAAAGCGGCTGCTGGATACGGCCATCCCTCCTCAGCAGCTGGCAAAGGAGAGGTCTGTGGGGGAGGTGAGATCTTGATGCATCACCTCTGCAGCAGGAATTCCTCGGGACACTGTAGCTGGGGCACCATGTGGTTCAAATGTTTCAGATGTCTTGTCCTCTCCCCCAACAGGGAAGGGGAAGAGGAAAGGAGGCAGCAGGAGTAAAGCATAGAGACTCGGGCCTGTCACAGGGAACCCTTGTCTTTCAAAGTGGCACGACTGGTATTTTGTTTGGCTGTTAGTACAAGACAAGTGTCTGGGGTGAGAAAGGAGTGTCTGTCACGTTGTAGAACTCAGTTAGCTTTGTCTCACCCCTCCAGACTGTTTGTAGACCGTTTGACATGCGGTTTATGACTTTCTGTGCACAGGGCCAGTGCCTGGGACACTGTGAGTGCGAATGCCGCTGCTTTGGATCTGATTGTTTCACTGGCGTGGAGCTTAACGTGCACCATGGCTCTTGCCTGTAGCACTATTGAGAAAACATTAGATGCTAAACTATGGCTCCTTAAATCTGACAAAGAAATAGCTAGACTTTTATCACCTGAAGTTCTATCATCTGCTTGAAAAAGAACAATTAAATCCTCCAAACAGTTATCTCAGTCTTACAAAGAGACATTGGAACAGAAGTCCCAACAGAAGCAAAATCAGGCTCTCCCTATCAAATAAAATGATGTCGTCAGCATAGCAGTGAGGAAGTCTCCACAGAGCCACTAGAATTCAGTGAGACAGCTCACATCTAACATTCCTGGAGCCCAACCTCTATCATTCATTAAAATAATAAGCAAGCATCTTTATTATTCTGGATCTCTTCTTTCAGTATCAATTTATGTCAGAAACAAGTGAAACTCTTTCATGGAGCAGTCTTGTTTGACCTAGTCTAAGAAAGTCCCAGTGTAAAAATGACTCAGGAAAGGAAGAAAACTTCTAAAAATACACTCTTAGGAACCCTGTGACTTTTTGTGTAGAAAAGTTACGCCAATGTACATCAATCTAATTATACTGATGCTTTTTCCTATGCAGACACAGCACAGACATTCGAGTTTAGGTGAAACTTGCATGTTCAGGTGACACAAAAAAAGCTCACGGACCCCATTTCCATGTCCTGCCAGGTGGGCACGGGAATAGTTTTATTACCCTCTGTAGCATTACTCCCAGTGTAGTCTGGGGCGAGGCAAGACCTTGTCTCTTACAAGCTTAATTTTTTTTTTTTAATAGGGTGAGAACTACTCTGGATGATCCCTCTCTCACGTAATGCTGCATGGTGAGGAAACATCTCATTGAAAAGCAAATCAACACATTTTATAAGCCTTTAGTTTAAAAATTGCTTGTGTTATATTACATATACATTTACAACAATATTATTCCTTGGGGAAAAAAAAAGGAGAAACTTCCTTTCTGCAGACCCTGAGGAGTTAATTAAGGGTACTTAAAAGGCACTTCCAGATCTTCTGAATGAGCTGTGATTTTTAAAGACATGCAAAGTGTTATTATGAAACTGATGTCAATTCTCAACATACCTCAGTTTAATATTATTCCCAGCAGACTCCTGTAATCAAATTAAATAGTTTACTCAGCAGGGGTCTGTGCTGAACTGCCTAGCAGAGCTTGGCTTATTCCCTTTCTATTCAGATATAAAATAGAAATTTGTGTTCTCCTATTAACACAATCTCCATTTATTAAACATGCTGGGAACAAAAAAGTAGGTATGAAGCACAGCTAGTCTGCATGGTCTTTCCATCAGAAAAAGATACTGTGGCCACCAGGTAGAGGGGGGGATCCTGCCCCTCTGCTGCCAGGGCTCTGGGGAGCCCCCCCTGCAGGGCTGGGCCCAGCTCTGGAGGCCTCAGCACAGCAGAGACAGGGACCTGGTGGAGCGGGGCCAGAGGAGGCCCCGGCAATGCTGGGAGGGCTGGAACCCCTCTGCTGGCTCTGCAGTTGCCCCTCCAACTATTTTCACGTGCTAATTCGATGTGCGTTTATATCATGTGATTACGGTGGTGGCCTCCGAGGTGGCTTGAAGACTAGAGGTGGTTTGCCAGCCAAGCTTCAGGGAGCCGCAGCCCCTTGTGCTTTGGAAGCACCCGGAGCTGAACGTGTGATTTCATTCAAGCAGCGATGAAAACCTTGTCCATGATCACACACGCTCAGCCAACGCAGCGAGGGCTGGGGTGCATGAGGGCTGAGCACCACCCCTGGGCTGAGCACCATCCTGAACTGAGCACCACCCCTGGGCT
>WEIS01057137.1:0-16855 GCA_013389965.1 Todus mexicanus | reverse complement strand
TAAGAAGGAAGATTGAAGGTGTGTGTGTAGAGAAATGTTAGATAAACATTCAGCTCAACTGAGAAGGGTCTATACATTCCCTGATAAAGGGAACTAGAAAATAATGAGTCAGATAGGCAGCATGGATCAATTATCTGGTGTTACTTACCATGAAGGTAAGAAGGGCATATTAAATACACAAGAAAGAGTAAACTATAAAATGTCTGCTCTCATGTTCTATTAATTATTGTAATTAATAAGACAATAGATTAATGTCCTGGGTTGTGCTAGGATGGGGTTAATTATGTAATTAGTAGAATTATTGTCTAAGAGTCCTGGTTATGGATCAGTGTACATGTAAGTGTATGAAAACAGAAAACTAACTTCCTCCTTTTGTAAAATGGTAATCTCTGTATTTCTAGATTGTAAATACTCCATCTCCCCACCATGCTAAAGGTTACTAGTCTTCATTTATTGTGAAAATGGTTATCTTTAAACTGTTTTTAAAATCTCTTCATCAAGATTTAGAAACAGTTCCTACAGCTTTGATTTCCTTTAATGTCTGAACGGATTTAAATGATATGTTTTAAAGTCCTGAAATGAAAGTAAATTAAAATTATTACCAAAATAGCAAGAACATTATTTCAATTGAAACTGCAGTCATTTATCGAGTAACACTGTGGTAATTTTACAGTATCATGCTGAACTCATAACAAATTATTAATCTGAATGCAGACAATTTATGAATTTTGAAGCTAATTGTCTACACATGTTGCACTGCTACAACACCAGTTAGCAAAACACTGATAATGAATTCTTTGATATATCAGAATGACAATACCTAGTGTTCATGAATCTCTTTCGTCTTCATCCACAATGTTGTAGGCTAGCAACTTTCAAGACGTTTTAGCACTTGTTTGTCTCATCTAGCCTTTGAGGATTAACACATGATAGCAGATAGGATACCAGCATATGTCTGTCATTTACAAAAATCTGAGCTAATTGCACAATACTCTCCTTTTGTAAGCACCAGTGCATACTAGAATCTGTGGTTTCTTCTTTAGGGTTCTAAATTGAACTGACATTAAACAAAAGATGTAAGATAAATACTTTGCAACATCAGAACAGGTGAAATTTAAGTGGTCATAAGCTTAGACGTCCATCTAAGAGAATAGGAAGTATGCAGACATCTTCTTATTCCCCTGTGTGGTGCTCTTCAAAACCACCAAATGCAATTTCTTTTTAAGTCTGAATTTATTCAGGTCACAATATGCCACAATAACAGTTTGATACTTCAAGTGCTGAGTGGAAGAAGCACATTCCTTGAGTTCAGCTGCATTGTGGCCTTTCATTAGAATTTGAAAAATATTTTTAATAGCAAAGTAAGTTTAAACATTTTCCCTCATTTAAATATTTTCAAAGTGTTATTGAGTGGCAAGTGTTGCTGTTACTTTTATGGTCTTATGCAATTGAAATGGAAGGGCCTGCAAAAGGGACAAAGCCCAAAAAGGGACTGCTCAAGCCTGAGTGAGACTTTGCACAGAGTGGGTGAGGTGATCTGCGAATAATGACTTTTAATAAGATGGAGGAGTAAACAATGAAAAACCACACATAGAAAGTAAGTAAAAAGTCAAGAATGCAGTTGTAAGAATGAAAGGGAAATTAGTCAATAGTACCTGTGGCCCCATATTAGTTGGAAAGATGTTTCTAATTGTCACTAAAGGTGGGTGTCCTTGCTGACTGTGATAAGTTGTTCTGAGTGCTGGCTTTCTCAAGTATTGGCTACTGTAACTGTAAGGGTTGCTGTGCAGATGTAACAGACTTGTAGTGGCAAGAACAAGAACTAGTAAGATAATTGGACGGTGCCCTGCAGCCCAGAAGAAGGAGAAGTCCCCGCCTCCTGAGATTCACCCAGAAACTGAGGGGAAGAGTGATGACTTCATCCCCAGAACAACCACTCCCAGGACCCTAATAGAGGAAAGAAAGATGGGACTTGGATGGGGATATGGAAAGGAGTTCTTGAATATGTATAACAGGAGGGTATATAAACATGTACTATATTGCAGTTACGCGTGCCTCTGGCTACGGCTGAGCACCCAGCGCTGTTTTCTTTTGCCTTATTCAATTCACTATTAAAGTTTTCTTCAATAAAATTAAAAAGAGTGAGCTTGTTTCTCACACTGATAATTTCCAGCTGTGTTCATGGAAATAGAACTTGATACATCTTTAATCCATAAACAGGATTACCTTGAATCCACTTCTCATTTACTGTTTCATAATGCTTGCCTGCCCTCAGACTTGTGGTCGACTCATAGGTTAATAACCTAACTTGTGGTAGTTTGAGGGTTAACAGGGGAGCGGGTAGCAGTGCTAAGGACCTTGGGGGGTCAGATGATCCACGTATTCCCTTCCTTTTCCTGCCTTCCCCTATATAAGGGGGGGACAGGAAGCTGGGTTGTCCTCTTTCCCCTCCTCATGGTGGTCACTGCCTGTTCCAGGGGTGACCGGGCCTGCTTACACGTGGTGTGGGGAAATCCGTAGCCATCAGATGTAGGGTTTTGTATACATCTATATATCTGTATATCCCTTCCCTATACCTTTCTGTATATCCCTTTTTCCTTTAATACCTTTTGTTATTTGTTAAAATTACAATCTTAACTTCCAATACGGAGCAAGCCCTTCTTTATTTACCTGCTGTTCCCTTTGTCTATCTTTCCCCTGAGGGGGGAGAGAGAGGGGGAGAGAGGAGAAGGATATATCTGTCCCATGAGGTTTTGCCCTAGAACCCTAAACGTAGACGCTAGTTTATTAATAACCCCAAACAAATGTTCTGTGAAAAAGACACACTTTATACCTTTATCAGACTTTTTAATTTTCCTATTTTTAGGGTTCAGGTGGATTTTTTTTGTAACCTCTTTTTCAGCAGTGATTTAGAACATCATTACTAAAATAAGGAATTTACAATTTTTTCCTGATAGTGTTTACTAAGCCATGCCTTTAAAGCTTTAGGAGTGGCTACTGAATGCCCGTGGGAGTTGTACAGTCTACAATTTCTCCTGCAACTTCATAGGATTCCATCATCTTTCGAGTTCTTAAAATGTAGGTATACATAATATACTCCTAATATTCTATAAGATAAGGATTTAAAACTTCTCAATACATCTCCCACACAGTCAAGCACAATATTCAGGACCTGCTTCTACACAGTCTTCTTATCTTGCTATCCATTAACATTCATCAAAGATCATGACAGTCTGTATGTCCCTAAATGTACTTGGTTCTTCACAGATGAATACTATAGTTAAGAATCAGAGTTTTATAGTTCTTGTATATTTGGATTCACTGTGCATCTTCCCAGAGGACATTAATCTAAAATCATTCCTTTCTCTTCTGTATTTTCAAAACCATTTCCAAATACTTACCCCATTTTTATAAGGAAGACAAAAAGCTAGATTGAAAATGTATTTTCCCATTTTAAAGGAAAAAAATATTGAAAATGTATTTTCCCATTTTAAAGGAAAAAAAAATATTTTATTGTGCTTGCATTTTGTGATTTCTTCTTATAGTCACTGATTATCTTCTGAAATATCCACTGGGCTGGATGAGCTCTGCTTCCAGTACACAGCCATGACATAAAAATAGACTATTTATTGCAGAAGTCCATTTGTTCTTCGGATTTCATTTGTTCTTCAGATTTCTTTTTTCTTCAAAGGATTACATAAGGCATTGTAAAAGGCATGGAAAACAGTTTTTTGTTTGTTCATTTAAGGGAAAAATAGTCTCATCATAATATCTGCCTTTTTTATATCACATATAAACCCCAAAAGCTTGGGGTGATTTTGAAAGTTTAACTTAAAAGACTGTACTAGGCCATTTGGACTGAAAGTGTCTGACAAATGTGAGAGAAAACAGAGTACCAGCATTTCCACGTTCCATGCGTATGTCCGTGTTTATACACATACGGTAACATTTGAAGCAACTGAGGTAAAAGTCAACTGTATACGAAAACAGGAGGAAAGATAAAAGCTATGACATCTCAAAGATCGAGACATCTTCATAAAGGACCAAGATTTTTGCCACACATTAAGGGAATTCATTAAATTATCCTGGAAAAAAGCAGATATATAACATTTCAGTTATCAATGAAAGGTCAAACAAAGACACTTTGGATTATATATTGCTGATGAAATGGTGGGGATTTAGGGGGTGGAGGGAAAATAGATAGAGGCCTTATCCACTTCAGCAGTATATTCAATAAGAGGTACAAAATACTAGCCCCAGTGATTGTGGTCAGGCACATTAGAAGATGGCCCATGTCACCTTTCCTGGTTGATGATCTCTCTCACTTTCTACAACACAAAAAAATTTTGACCTATTTTACTTAGAGTGAAGAAAAGAAAAGAAAGCTGTGAAACAAAGCCACATGTCTCTTTAAGAGACCAAATGATGACGTAAACAGGAAAATTGCAGTTAGTGGTAGGACAGAGTTAGGCAGTTCTTGTTCAGCTTTCAGCCACTGAGAAAGACTGATACTAGTGGCACCTCTCCAGCTGAGAATCATCACAAGGATAGTACAGAGTGCATAGATTTGCATGGAGTGCATGGGTCCGTTTCCCTTCTCCCCAACCCGCTGCAAGGGATTTGGAGCAAGAAGAAGAAAGCATTTCAGAGGGGAAATGATTAAGCTTCAATGATTGCCTAGACATGTTTGGAAAAGCAAATTGAGGCTTCATCCAGGCTACAATGCTCCACAGCTAGAGAGCTCTATGCAGTCCCTCGACACAGAGTGACTAACTCAGCATTTTGTAACCAGAGCAACTTGGAGACGGTGAAGAATTCATCCCTCTTTCATTTAGTAAGTAGTAAGAAATCATCCCTCTTTCATTTAGTAAGAAGTAAATGTATGTTTCAAAGGGAGATGAAATAAGTGCATTTGGACAATCAAGTCTATATGCTTAGGTGTTTTTACTATAAACGAATATTATATGCTACTGTCAGTCTGTATCCTGATTTAGATATGGAATGATCATAGAATCATAGAATTGTCAGGGTTGGAAGGGACCTCAAAGATCATCTAGTTCAAACCCCCTGCCATTGGCAGGGACACTTCCCACTAGATCAGATTGCTCAGAGCCCCATCCAGCCTGGCCTTAAAGGTTTCCAGGGATGGGGCTTCTATCACCTCCATGGACAACCTGTTTCAGTGTCTCACCACCCGCATGGTAAAGAACTTCTTCCTAATCTGAATCTACCCACTTCTAGTTTTGCTCCATTCCCTCTAGTCCTACCACTATGTGACATCCTGAAAAGTTCCTTCCCGGCTTTCTTGCAGGCCCACTTAAGAAACTGGAAGGCCACAAAAAGTTCTCATTGGAGCCTTCTCTTCTCCAGACTGAGTAACACAAACTTTCTCAGTCTGTCTTCGCAGGAGAGGTGCTCCAGCCCTCTGATCATCCTCATGACCCTTCTTTGGACACGCCCCCAACACATCCATATCTTTCTCGTAATAGGGGATCCAGAACTGGATGCATTACTCCAAGTGGGGTCTCACAGGAGTGGAGTAGAGGGGGAGAATCACCCCCCTTGACCTGCTGGCTACGCTTCTCTTGATGCAGCCCAGGATACGGTTTGCCTTCTGGGCTGCAAGTGCACACTGGTAGGTCACGTTGAGCTTCTGATCCACCAGTACCCGCAAGTCCTTTTCTTTAGGGCTGCTCTCAAGCCAGTCACTGCCCAGTCTATATTGGCTCTTGGGATTGCCCCAACCTTGCACTTGGACTTGTTGAACTTCATGAGGTTGGCAAGGGCCCACCTCTCCAGCCTGTCAAGGTCCCTCTGGATGGCATCCCTTCCCTCCAGCATGTCAGCCGTACCACATAGCTTGGTGTCGTCAGCAAACTTGCTGATGGTGCACTCAACGACACTGTCCATGTTGATGACAAAGACGTTAAACAAGACCAGTCCCAGTACTGTTCCTTGATGGACTCCACTTGTCACTGGCCTCCACTTGGACAAGGACCCATTGACAGCCACTCTTTTGGTGCGGCCATCAAGCTAGTTCATTATCCACCGAATTGTCCATCCATTGAACCCATATTTTACCAGCTTGGAGACTAGGGTGTCATGCAGGACAGTGTCAAAGGCTTTGCTCAGATCCAGGTAAATGACATCAGTTGATCTTTCAGTCTGAACATTTTTCACAAGTTGTGTTCAATAATAAACCTCTTTTGTAGTTATTTCTTACTTAGCTATATCTTTTTACTGACATGTTTAAAAGTAAAGTCAAAATAACAATAGCAATTAATAGAGAAAAAGTTCATTAAACCATAGATCAAATTGTTGTCAAGAGTATTTACTAATTTATACTCCTTAAGAAAAAGTTTTCTTATGTTGACTGTGAAATAGATTGTAATCTTGTATCTTTGTTCTGTTTTCTTCTTCCAGTGCTTTGATTTCAAAAACAATACAATAAAGACAATATTGCTTAGCAAAATCAAATATTTCATTTTTAAAGTCAGTGCTTGTAGTTTGAAATGTATTTTAAGTTCAGTGTATACTGTAATAAGTTATCGGAAAATAATTAGCTTCCTTTTTCATGGAGTAATTTCTCAGAAGTATTCATCTAGGGAGATGGAATTTTGTCTAAACTATATTCATCTATAGAGACTTTGTTAAAAAGGCAATTTAATATCCTGCATATGGAAAACTAATTTTTCTGTAATTAACATATAAGCATTTTTTTCCTTGATATGTATAGAACAATCTTAAATCAGTAGACACCGACAGTTTATATGTGCTCCATGTATAGTGATTCTAACTTGCATATCCCTAATGAGTATCCAATGATATAATCTGTTCAAGCTGCAGAATTACACTGAGATTTCAAGTGTTTGTGTGTGTAATAACAAGCTAGACTCTTAGTTATTTATCAGTTCAGTAATACTGAAGTCAGAAGACATTCATTTTCTTTTAGCAGAAGGTGTCCCGATCAGTTTTGCCTGCTAATAAAATTAACCTCTTACTAGTGGCTAGTAGGGATATATGACCATTAATATTTGCAATATTTTCTGCAAGTATTCAGTACATTTCTTGATCTATCTCAGCTGATTTTCATTAAGATCTTCTATACTTTTAGATCTTTTGTTATTGAAAAACCTGAAAAAATGGGTTTATGAGTTCTGTGGTAAGTCTTTCTGTTGATTATTGCTATTGGGTCTTAAGCTGTGCATCTTGAAAAGAGTGAAAATTAAATACAGAAAGCTTTATCCACTTGACTTCTATTCCTGTTTTATTGAAGTCAATATTTCTTAGCATGAGATTATCTATATGATTTAAATAATAAAGGAATATTCAATGTGCTTATTTAAACAGTAAATATCTCATTCTTCACTCTTTGTTCTCCCTCCCCCCTCTTTTCTGATTTCATTGGTTTTCCCTTTGTTCACTTACTGTGTCAAAACCTAGTTCTAGTCATGCAATGATTATGAAGAAATCATTTAACTGTGTTGTAAAATTAAATGCTTTGTTTAATCAGTTCCATAGTGTCTGGTTCAAGATCTATCATTTGAACTGTGTTTCAATATTTATAACTGAGCTTCACAACATATTTATATTGTGTTTTTAAGAGAGTGCATCTTCAGAGTTCTTCTGTCTTGCTGCTACTTCCCATCACCTGTTCTTGATAGATTAGTATTCTATTTTCTCTCTTGGCTCTGTCCTTCTCTCTAAGTACCAGCTCACACACTCTATGTTCCTATAGCTTTGTGGTCTTTAAATGACCAACCTCAGGGATTTATTTTCCCTATTATATACCTACAAAATCTCTCTCCTATAATCCCCAAATAACCAGCCCTAGAACACCAGCAGAGATGAGTCTACCCCTCTCAAGGTTTTAATAAGTGAGAGGAAGGAAGCAGTTATCTGCATATCCAATGAAAGAATTTCACAGGAATTACGTGGTACAGATTTTTCTCATATAACATAATTGGTATGTATGTGGTACTTCTCTCCACTATGCAGTCTTTAGGGGATTGTAGAATGAGATGTGGAAAATAATAATTAAAAAAGTATTTTGTCTTTTAACACTGCATCAGTGACAATTTATCCTGTGTCTTTTATTAAGTTGACTGAGTTTACACTGTTTACATGGTGTTGGCACAGAGTATTTCTCACCACATGGACATTCTGGTCTTGAAAAATGGTAGATGTCTGAAAGCAGCATTTGCATTTAAAACTCATGTCCTACTTAAGAATCTTCTGCTTGTTAAAATTTTCTCTTTAAAATTCTTCGATGCAAACCATTCTTACTTATTCATTGACCCATGCTTATGTTTACTCATTGCTTCTTCAGCAAAGTGATGGAAAATATTGCCTAGAGGCACCCTTTATAGTTCCCGGTGAAGTTCCAGTTCCTCAGAATATTCTGCTGAAGTTTCTCATCTTTCCTTTTATTTCAGTCATTAGATGGAATAGATCCCATCTGTAGTTAGCACTTCACATTTGTGATAGATAAAATTCCAGAAAATAAAAATTTATACGTTCTTGCAAGTATTCCATCTTCCCTAACAGTTTCAAATGGAACTTGGTTAGAAAAACTTTTGAAATGGTCTAAGTTTCCAAGGACCAAAAAGTAATGCCACAGTCATTTTGCAGTCTCTGTTCTAGCCTTTGTTTAATTTAATGCTTTAAAACAAAATAAAATACAACAAAGCAACACAACAAAAACAAAACAAAACAACAACGACAACAAAAAAACCAACAAAAAACAACTCTTGACATTTAAATGCAAAATAATCTTCAAAATGTTTTCTTCTCAAAGTGGTTGATGATATGGTGCAACCATTTTGGTACTTTTTTTTTCAAAATTAGATATTTGTTCTGTAAGCAGTTTCATTTTGAGTAAAACTCAATTTTCTGACTAAAAATATCATTCTGAGTGAAAAAAATAATTTTAAAAAGCATTTTTTAATGTATCAGTCTTTAATCTTCCTTCAATATCTCTACTTGTGAGATCCGTGTTCTATCTTTGTTTCTGCAAACGGCTATTTGCATCTATCTGGCAGATTTAATGGAAATTTTTTTCCCCTTCCCTCTCCTGCTTTCTTCATGCTGTCATTAACGTGTCTACGAAGCATTTTACATTCTTTTGAATTCTGAAAAGATAAAACTGCAACTATTCTGCTTTCATTTTAGATTTGATTTTTTTTTCAGGTTGTACTCTATCTGTGGAGAGTTAAGTGTCACAGCAGATAAGCTAAGTTGTAGATTGAGTTTTTTCTAATCCATATATTTATCTTTCAACATTTCATTTTTCATTGGGTCCTCCAGAAACATACATTTAATCCTTCCCATTCATTCATCAGTGTTAGTTAACCATTCAGATGAATCAGAAGTCTCCTCCTAGAAAACGAAAAATGCATTTCATATGTTTTATGAAAAAATAAGCTATTTGAGTTTAGATCCTTTTTATTGCAGCTGAAGGAAAGGGTGTTTGTGCTGAACAAAAAGGAAAAATGATGATGAAGTCTTTATGAGAAAATGAAACACCTACTGGGAATCAAATGAAAGTTAGTAGAAACGCTGCTTCTGTGAAGCTGTTGTATCTCCTCCCAAGAAGCTGAAATCATCTTATTCAGCTTCCAGGAAGGATGACACAGAATTATTTCCATTCTAAGAGAAAAATTCCCATCAATTCAAAATGATTTAATGCTGAATTTTTGTACCTTCAATGATAAAAGCAAAACCAATTATCTCTGCCAGCTAAAAAATATGCAGGTATCATTTCTACATTGTTTCAAAATGTGTGCCTGTGTCTGTGTGCCAGTGTGGTATATACACAGAGCAGAAGCTATACATTAAAATATAGAAGCAGAACCTATACAATAAAGTATAGGTTCAGATTTCTGAGTGCTACTATCTGTCATCATGCTATAGATTTTATTTATTGGAAAGTTTGGTCTGATATTTTAAGATAATGTCACTCAAACTAACTATAAAAAAAGAGAATTAAAATAAATCAGAATTAATTTAAAAACTATGAAACATAGAAGAAATTTCAGTAGCTAAATGGCATGATTTTCTAAGGCAATACAGTGAAAAGCAACTGAGTGCCCAGAAGGCTCTGCTCATACATGATCTAGCAATTATGTGTTTCTTGCCTTCTCTAAGATTTGAGGAGGCTGTTTTGCTTTCAAACATAAAACCACACAGAAGGATGTGATGTGCTACAGACCCCTCTTCTGCCTGTCTCTTTGATGATGCTTTAAATAGTATCAGTCATGGCTATAGATATCTGATACCAGCCATCTTTCTGTACCATCTATCCAATGTGGAGAGATAAGAGCCGAATAATATTAGCGAATTAAGAACAAATACCCATCAGACAATACTTGCTCATTTCTAAAAGATACTAGATATTCCTCTTTTTCTTTCTGCAAAATACAGTATTAGTCTTCTTTCACAGTATGCAGTAAATACCTACATTAGAGTATAATCATTAAAACCTTGGTATCGTCCCTTCCTCTCCATCTCTAAAGTTTTGGCTATAAGAGCTTTCAGTCAAATTTGACCAGTCATGATTATATTCTATGTAAACTATGTGCAACACAGGAACAGAGGAGAATATAATTTCTCAAAATAAGTTACTCATTATTAGTAGAACTGCTGCAAGAAATGGCACAAGCTATCTATCTGTCTTAGTAACGTTACAGGCTGTTTGGCTAATTTGGTGTTTCCCCCTTGTTGTGGCATAAGGGTTAAAACAGAAACAAGTAGTGACTCGAGGACCCTGTAGAGTCAGAGGGTCATGTATTCACTTCCTTTTCCTGCCTTCCCCCAATTTAAAGGGGGCAGGGAGTTCTGTCTGTTCTTTTCCCTTCCTGCTTATGCTGGTCGCTGCTGAAACCTCATCCCAGGGATGGCAGAGCCTACATCCACATGTTGTGGAGAAAATCCATCTCAATCCGAAACCTGTATATATATCCCTTCCCTCAACCTTTCTGTATATCCACTTTTCCCTTAATATCTTCTGTTATCTGTTAAAATTAACATTCTTAACTTCCAGTTCCATTCCCTTTTGTTTACCCGTTACTCCCTCTGCCTATCTTTTCCCTGAGGGGAGAGAGGGAGGGAGAGAGAGGGACAAAATCAAATCTGTCCCATGGGGTTTGGCCCTGAAACCCCTAAACATAGACACCCCTGATTTGTCACTGCCGCTGTTTGTACTCTTCAACATCAATAATAGTTGTTACGGTTGTCATCTTTCAGCAGTTGTCAGTTTGATTTCATTAAACCAGCAACTCAATAATCCTAATATTCCTAATAATCAAAGAACAAGAGAATGGTGGTAAACTGCAGCTTGTCGTATCAAGAATTCATCAAAATCAGGAAAGTCTAAATACACTATTTTTTCCCTTCTTGAATTTATCTGCTGTTTCAGAGAGTTTCTAGAATTGTGAATACTGTCACTCGCAGGACTGAACAACATTCAAAAGCAGTTAATTGAATTTGTATTCTGTATAATTCGATTCTTATTGTGGCAACATAAATCACATAGAATTTATTCTGTTTCCTGTTAGGATGAAAGTAATTTAGATTCTGTTGCGGAAATGCTGTCTTTATGTGTATAATTCCTTTTTCTTCCTTTGATTAGAAGTGGGGGGTTTGTGGTTTAGGAGCATTAGGAATTATTTCCTCGGATATTTTTAGGAAAAAAAAAAAAAAAAAGAAGAAGAAAAAGAAGAAGGAAGTAATGAACATAACAAAGCTATTTGAAATTTACATCTGAAGTAACATGAAAGCAAAATATTTTAACCAAAAATTTTCTAGGTTACTGGTAAAATACACAGGTTTTACTAAAGACTTAGGAAAAGATGTGTCATGGTTTAGAGTCAGGGGGAAAAAATCCCACCTCTCAAAATCTCTCTGTGAGTGTATGTATGTGTACATGCATATGTTTTGAAATTAGTTGGGAAATACTTGAAGGATAGCCAGATAATAAATAGGTAATAACTATTCTTTGCATATCTTTGTATTACTGTGTGATTAATTTTTTCTAGTGTTTATTTTGAAGGAGAACAAATGTGCCCATAAAACAGAAGGTTTAGAAATGATTTATTACATGCGAATGCTCAAATACTAAGTGTTTTGTTTGAAATTACAGTCAGATTGTTGATCTATTCTGAAAAGTCTAATCTTTTAAGTACTTTTATCATAGCAGCATATAATTTCCTGTGCAGCATAAATTCCCTGTCAATAAGGATTTTAAAGATTTTTACTTCTTAAGAAAATGCAATAATTTGGGTTGTAAGGGACCACCAGTGGCCATCTACTCCATTCTCCTGCTTTATTTTATTTTGTATAGAAACAGTCTTCAGCAGTAACTGACCAATATTCTCACCAAGGGATGCTGAAATTCTGGGACTTTTCTAGAATATACAAGCGAATGAAAAATAAGTCTTAATTTCATATTTGAAATATAAACATTTTAAGTAGAAGTAATGCAAAATAAGGGGAAGTAAAGCAAAGGGTGTTGCATTTAGTTGCCTGAAATACTAATCTGCCTATGCATCCTCAAGGGTTACTCATGAACCAGTACTGCAGTCTGACCCATACTGTATAATTGCACACAATAAAATACCCCTGCCCTCAGGGCTTTTTTAAGTTGCTCAGTCTACATACAAAAGCACCACAGGTGCTCAATAATCAGTATGACATCCTTTCACACATCATCAAACTAATTATTATCACGGGTTTTATAAAAGTCCACAGCAAAGCATTGCATGAAAAGATTTTTAAGGCAATAGATGGTGGAGAAGCTTGTGAATATTTATATGGAACTTCTGTAATGGGTTGACCTGCTTCAGCTGCCAGACCCTACCACTCTCTCACTGGACAGGGGACAAAATAACATGCAAAAGCTCCTGGTTTGAAACAGGGACATCACTGACCACTTACTGTCACAAGGTTGGGGAAAATTCACATAATTTAACGACTTAAACATAGAGTTGGACCAGAAGAAACAAAGACAAAACCTAAACGACCACCAGCTAAGCCCCCTTTCTTCCCAGGCTCAGCTTTACTCTGTCAAACCCAAGTCCTCTACCTACTCCCCACTGAACGGCACAGGGGGATGAGAAATGTGGGGGTCAGTCCATAACAACTCCTCTCTGTTACTCCTTCCTCCTCACATCTTTTCCTGCACCAGTGTGGGGCCTTCCCACATGCTCCATCTTCCTTCACGGCATGTCCACCTGCTGTGGTGTGGGATTCTACTCTGACATGGTCCTCTTGGGGCTGCAGTGAAACGCTTGCCCCAGTGGGGTTTTTCCTGGGGCCACAGGGACATCTGTGCTGGGACACTTGGATCCCCTCCTGCCCTCCTGCCACTCTCTCCTCAAGTTCGTAGGGCTGTTTCTCACCCTGCTCCCTTCAGCCCTGGCCACTGGGCAGTGTTTTGCCCTTTGCCACCCAGGCTTTCCTGAGGTGCCCACCCATGGCTGAGGGGCTCAGCTGTGCCCTGTGGTGAGGCCATTGGAGCCACCTGGAACCAGCCGTGTCTGGCACAGGGCAGCCTCAGTCCTTCCTCACAATGGTGCCCCTGCAGCATCTCCACTGCCACTATCAAAACATTGCCACAAACCCAGTACAGTTTCTCAAAGATGCAAGAATAGAATAGCAAAGGCATGAAGAGCTAAAAAATGAAACAAAACATAAAACCACCTATCTAGAGGTTGAATATTGGCTTCATGGGATAATTGGGTCCAGAGTCACAGTCTTCATACAAAAATAGAGATGATACATGACATAGGATAGATGAAGGACAGTGAAAGTACAGGTAAGCAGTTTATTTCTTTTTACCCTAAATGTCCCTGGCCACGTTTAATTCTATCCGGGCTTTATCTTTCCAAACTTGATCCTTGGCTTGTTGGACAACTTCTTTGTGTTCTTCCCAGACTACCTGTCCTTGCTTCCATTCTCTGTAGACTTCCTTTATGCAACTAAGTGTGTCCAGGAGCTCCTCGTTAACCAATGCAGGACTCCTGGCATTCTTGCCTGCCTTCCTCTTTTTTGGCACACATTGGTCCTGGGCTTGGAGGAAGTTGTCCTTGAATATTGACCAGTTTTCTTGGGCCCCTCTCCCCTCCAGGACTTTACCCAACGGCACCCTACCAAGCAGGTTAAGGTTGTCCTGTGGATTTTCCCTATTTTAGCAGGGAGTTATAGTGGTGGTTTTTTTGTTGTTGTGTTTTTGATTGTTTGTTTGTTTGCTTTAATGAACCATGAAATATTGCAGTGAAAAGAAAAGGAAGAGAAGAAGGTGACGATGAAAATACATGTCCTTCTGAGATTAATGCAGGAGTATCTTCATTGAAAGAAAGTACTATCAGCCCTAGAGCTGGAGCTCCTTTATTTTTCAGCCTAGTACTGAGTCAAGTGAACTGAGACTATTGTTCTCCTCATGGTAAAAACTCTGAATATAGGAAGGAGTATAGGATAGTTCTGAGCTAAAAAAGAGTCTGTTTGTCTGTGTAGTGAAATGACAGGTTTAACCTGGAGATCAAACTTTGATCAAGTAATATTTAACTTACAAAAAGTGAAGCCCGCAACTGTGACTAGTACAGGCATCAGGGCCAAGAAAGTTCTGGAGAAGACACAATAGCATAAAAAAGAAGAAATCTAGCATCATTGAAACCTTCTTTCTAGGTCTCTGCTAGAAATAATTCAGGAAAGTGTCCTGAGTGTATTAAAGTGTCTATTCATATACACCTAATCTAGAGGAAAAACAGTCACAGAAATGTACCTTGTACTTGTAAGTGGCCTTCAGTGTCACAAATTCTTGTGAAAAATTAATTCCCTGTCATACTATAACAGGAAATATCTTGGCAAGAAATAAGATATGGTAATAGAGACTTCTAGAACAATGTGGTTTACTTACTCATAGGGAAATAAAAAATCTTCTTTTATGGAGATGATTAGAGAACTCATAGACCTCCATCACTGAATAAACTTCATTGAACTTACTCTTATCTTCAGAATTAGAGGCAGAATTTGTATTTTTTTGTCTTTCAGGCTAGATCATAAAAGAATCATTGAAATATGTCTGAATGGTAGTGGAAAACTTCCACATCCGCAGCCATAAATGGATATACTGAGGCATAACAGAAACAGTTTTGAGATGGAAAGACGATCTTGTCATTGGTGAAAGAAATTAGTCTAAAGAGAAAGTAGTACTGTCTGACAGAATAAAATAATGTTAAAAAGACCTTCAGTTTAGCCATCAGAAATGCTTTTCACCAAAAGTGTAATGCAGTACAAAACCAGATCACCCAGAGAGCTTGCTGATTCTCCATCCTTGGTGTTTTTTAGGACTTAGTTAGACAAAGGTATGTGTGAGCTGATGCAGTGTTGGTGTAGTCCCTTTTTGAGTTGGAGAATGGACTTAAAAACCTCCAAAATTATCTTCAAACTACTACATCTGTGACTTTATGAAAACCTAAGAATGTGGACTATTTAGAGCAGACAATACAAGCTGGAGAGAAGTGAATGATAAAATAATATGGGAAAGGGGAGGAATTTGCGAGTGGTAGGGTACACTAAATATTTAAGATTTGCCTTCTCATTTTCTAACCTTTCAGCAAAATGAAATTGTCCTGATTCTAGATGTGGCTAAAATCTTTAAGCTCTTTTTCAGAATAGATAAAAACAGCTTGTACTCCCATATGGCTGAAAGCAAACTTTCAACATCATCAGAAAATTCAGTTATCAAATGTATTAAGAGTGGTACAAACTTCAGGAAGAAAAAAATCACTGAAAAGCATAAAATATTCTAGGGTAGCTGACCTTATACCACTTCAACCCCATCAGATGTTTAAGTATGTAGTAAAACAACAGGAATATGCTTATCCAACAGTTTCTATTTGCTATAGGGCTGGGGTTTATAGCTAAGACTTCTATTTGGAAAGTTTTTAGTTCTTAACACCCCTCTTACATTATTACATTGCCTCTTCTTGTCTAGTAAAAT
The DNA here is from genome assembly GCA_013389965.1 of Todus mexicanus. Classification (NCBI taxonomy): domain Eukaryota; kingdom Metazoa; phylum Chordata; class Aves; order Coraciiformes; family Todidae; genus Todus; species Todus mexicanus. Next base: position 855 of record WEIS01057137.1, on the reverse strand, counting down.
AAAGAGTGTGCGGTTTACTACTTTTGAGTGTGAAGGGACAGGCTGATGTTCACACTGTCAACCAGCTAGACAGAAAATTCTTTGCAAGAACAGTATTGGAAAACGACCTGATTCTGTCCATTGTGACATAGATGTTACATTATATGGAGTTTGCTATTCAGCAAAGGCTTATACCAAATAAAGAATAGTACATATCTGTTGTTAATAGGTCAAAACTAATAATTGGTACTACTGGAACATTAGAGTCCAAATATCTAAAATTAATCAACATTATAACTTTTTATGCTTTTGCATGGAGCATATATAACATCAGAATTGCCTAATAAAATGCTACATTAGAAAAATAAACAAAATTGATCAAATTTGGTTTGGAAGATTAATTCTGCTCTATTCGCAAAGTTTATAGTATATGTAGAAATCTTAAAGACTATATTTAAGTATTCTTAAGTTCACATAGTAATTAAATATTTTAAGACTTTGCCAACTACAAAGATGTAATCACTAGGTTGTTAGTCTAGATTGATTATGTTTTGATCCTTTTGTACAGATATTTGAAACAAAACTTTCAAGCTTAGGATAAGAATATTTTGTCATAATAGCTCAGCATTATGTAGTCTTCCTCATACAATGCATTATATATTTATCATTGAATATTGCAGAATTTTTAATAGGGATGTGTACAGTATAGTCTTTGTCATCTGTCAGTGGAGTTTAACAATTTAAGATCGTGAACATTTTAAGCAATTGTTCTTTCAGGGGCATGGTGCATATAAAAACAGGAATAGAAATGTAGAATACCATATTCTCTAATACAGTATAACAGAGCATAGAGGCTGTGTTAGGGATGGACGATAG